>JAHWFO010047191.1:1002788-1013274 GCA_023313115.1 Rhysida immarginata | reverse complement strand
CGTGTCCAGTTAAATTTCCGATTTCAATTGTTAGACATTGTTGCAAAGTAGAATTAACAATGTTTAACAATTGAAACTGGAAATTTAATTGGACACGCCCACTCCAACTTCCGTTGGAGAGAGTCTAGAGAGGTGTAGTTTCACCTAGGACGATTAATACTGGACTTGACACTGACCGCTATATTTAGATTTGAATGTGGCCCAGGAAGTGACATACAGATACAAGGAACTGATATCCTGGTGGTGAAAATTGTCAAAAGGACGTATAAAACAATATGTGCCGTTGTTTGTTTTGGATGAAAATAAATTTATTTGATTTTTTTGAAACAAGTATTTAATTAATTTTTATATAATGATGCCGTCTAGTTTTAATGGCTCAAATGTTAGACTTTTAAATTTATTTTTAAAATTATACTCTGTTCAACAAAAGAAAAACTGGGCATATCTAATTAAATTCCCAATTTCAATTGTTAGACATTGTTGCTAAATAAAATTAACAATGTTTACTTACTTACTTACTTTTCAAACCCGTTTATCTGTTAGGGTCGCGGGGGCAGCAGCCCTATGGAGGATCTCCAGCAATCGCGATCTTCCGCCATCAGGCGCATGTCCTCCCTGGTAATATCCAAGCGACTCGGACCCAGATTCTCCATGTAGTCTAGCCACCTGGTTCTAGGCCAACCCCTTGGTCTCTTACCCACCGGCTTGGAAAATAACAACTGCCTAGGAAGACTAGTTTGCGGCATCCGTATCACGTGGCCATACCAGCGCAACTGAGATCTCTCAATGTGGAGAAGTAGCGGCTCAACACCTAAAGATTCCCTTAGTATGCTGCTGTACACTCTATCTAGTACGGTAACACCTGCCACACCTCTCAGAAATCTCATTTCAGCCGCTTGTACCTGCGATTGCACTCTTTCGGTCATTACCCAAACCTCATGACCATAGGTGAGAATGGGGACAAAGATAGATTTGAAGACGAAGAGCTTGGCTTTGTTACCCAGCTCGCGTTTCGTTACCACGTATTGCCACAGTTCATGTCTGACACAGCTTGCTGCACCGATCCGAGCATCCAATTCTTTCTCCTGCCGTCCATCACTCGTGAATGCAATCCCGAGATACTTGAATTTCTCCACCTCTCTCAATGAGGCTCCCCTAACATGGAGAGCGCACTGAGCAGGCTGTCTTGAAAGGGCCAGAACCTCGGTTTTAGCCACACTGATGTTTAACAATTGAAATTGGAAATTTAACTGGACACACCCAGTTTTTCTTTCGTTGGATAGAGTATAGTAAAATTATTGTAATCTGGATGCTCATATAAATCATTTTCAACTGCAGCTTATTTGGATTTCATTATAAAAAATTTGCAAGATACAGTTTTGCAAGTAAAACCATATTATTGACATAACTTATTAAAAATGCTATCTAAAATTACAGAAAAGAGAAAAATTTCACTAAATTTACTGATCTGGAAACTGTCCAAAATTATATAAATTCATATATACTTTAGCTTGTTGGGTAAAAACAAAACATTTAAAATTCCTCCTGCATGACAAGTCCACAACATAATTGGAGCGAAGCAAGCATAGCTCCTTTTCAGTCACCATTGTAACGTCATCACGTCAAAACCACTAAAGCAATAGCAGCCAAATCTCGTACACAGTTTGTGTGGTGCCTGAAGGTGGTTTGTATTAAAAAAAAAAAAAACGGACATATGTGATGTCGTAGAATAATAAACGTTCGGATTGAGCTCCGTGATGAGGTCCATGATGTCTGTGCTATGTGATGAAGCCGAATGTGAATTTCAATTGTCAATGCATTCAGTAAAGATAATTGTTATTGACGAATTCTCAATGCTTGGACTGAACTTGCTGGGCAAAATAGACAACCGACTTCGTCAAGCAAATCCAGAAAAACATGAAATTCTTGGCGGATATGCATTGCTGCTTTCGGGCGACTTTAATCATTTGCTTCCTGTTGGTGATACACCTATGTACTGTCTGCACTCCACGAGAAGACCGCTGAGTTGCTTAATGTGCTCGTATGGTGTCGCTGCAGTTGCAGATGAATCTATTCAATGTTGAGGGACAAACAGCCAAATTTGAGTTTTTACATGTTTCCATAGGACGATTTTCTTCTCTTATTTTTTTCATATTTCTCAGGTACCTACCTCTCCATGCAAACGTCTTCATTTGTTTGGAAATGCAGCCAGAAAGCATTTTTGCGCTATTTGATGTTAGCACTTTTCGTCCCTTCATAAATTTAAGACTGATCTGCAACTACAGTGACACCATATGAGCACATTAAGCAACTCAACGATCTTGTCGTGGCATGCGGACAGTATAGACAACCGAATCCATCGTCTACTTTTGCTGTTCAAGGAAAATTGGCATATCAACAACTGTGTCAAGTAGGTGAAAACCAGGCCCCTTTCCGTGAACTACTCAATCGTCTCACAATTGGTGAAGTGTGTGAAAGTGACTTTCTTCTGCTAAAATCTAGATTTGTAAGTTACAATCTTAACGAGAAAGCCCATTTTTCTAACGCCATTACATTGATGGCTCGCAATAAGAATATTTCGGAACACAACGAATCATGCCTTTGTAACTTACATGTACCTGTTACATTAATTGCTACTGAACACAATAACAACGCTGCTCGGGATGCATCATCTGACGAAGCACACGGACTCCCTTCTTATCTGCAGTTGGCTAAAGGTTGCAAGGTAATGCTCCGTCAAAACCTATAGACGTTAAAAAGATTGTGCAACAGTACTGTTGGTGAAGTGATGAAATTATAAAGGTTGAATATATTAAATTATTATCAGGTCGTTGCATATCAAATGTCGGATTGCAGAGGTCATCTTTAATGGCCCTCTAGAAAGGACACCTTCACACGTGCTATTCGAAATAATCCCCATTGCAATCCAAAGGATATGGCAGCTTCTCGAGCCTTCTCCGATAGAACCCATGGTCACGGGACTCAATAAACTCACGGAATGCATTTTCGACGTCTGCTTGGGTTAGGAATGTTTTCCTCCGGAGAAAATTGTCCAAGCTGTGGAAAAGATGTAATCGGTAGGGGAGAGGTCTGGAGAGTACGAGGAGTGTGGAAGCACCTCGTAGCCCAGAGCCTGTAGCTCCTGCACGGCCGTTCGTGCAACATGCGGACACACGTTGTCATGCAGCAGAAGGTCCCCTTTGCGATGCACAAGTGCAGGTTGTTGCCAACACAGTTTTTTGTATATACGATGCAGTTCACGACAGTAGGTCGCAGCGGTGATCGTCTCCCCCTGCTGCAGGAAGCTGTAATGCACTACACCACGGATGTTCCACCAAACTGTAACCATGAGTTTCCTGGGGTGCAACGGGGGTTTAGGGAACTGCCGCGGGGGTTCATCAGGATCCAGCCACTGTGGTGACCGTTTGCTATTGTCGTATAGGAGCCACTTTTCGTCGCAGGTGACAATTCGATCAAGAATCCCTGCTTCTTCATGGCGCAAAAGCAATTCCATACACACATCTAACCGACGCTCTTTTTGGTTTTCCGAAGTTCATGTGTGACCCATTTGTCCTGCTTTTTCACCTTGCCCATTTGTCCTGCTTTTTCACCCATTTGTCCTAAAGTGTCTACTGACAGTCGAAGCTGATACAGCATGATCCCCTGCAAAGTCCCGAACAGTTTTTGACGGGTCCTCTTCTACAGAATGCTTCAGATCAGCGTCATTCAACACGTTGGGCGGTCTGCCGCGTGGCTCATTTGTCAGGTCCGTCACTCCCGCCCGGAATTTTCGGAACCAACGTTGGACAGTATGTTCATTTATGGTGCGTACACCGAATACCTTATTGATGTTTCGAGAGGCGTCGGATGCAGTGTGATTCATGCTGAACTTGTAATGCATTGTCACACGTAGTTCGTATGAAGTCATGACTACCTTCGCTTAGGTTCAAACGTTATTAAATATCATCGCAGACATGCAAATTTCAGGCAGCCGGTCGCTGATAGGTTTATCTCTGGGAATGTACCACTTTGTTATGGGTATTTGCTACTAAACGTGGTAACCGTGCTGAAGTGCGGAACCCACCTCGAAATCCGACATTTGCTATGCAACGACCTGATGTAAGTGAAAAATCCATCTTAAATTAGTTTAAAGCCTGAACTCCGCTCCAACTTGCCAGCAATTGAAATTGATGGCTTCCTAGTAAATAAAGCGGCAAAAACGATGAACATTTCACAGCACTTTGTACGTCCTTTTTACAATTTTCACCACCAGGGTATCATTTCCTGGGCTGCATTTGAATTGCATTCGCTCTACGGGATTGTCAATTCCATTGTTAATAGTAATAGGGTTCACATTTGAGCCAACTTAATTGGAATCGCTCTCATGTGTGCAAGCAGGTATGTGGTATCTGTAATAAAATTGCATTAAGAAATTAAGGAGTTTATTGTTGCTAATACCGAATAATGAGCGACGATATGAAAAATCAATTAACAAAAAATGGAAGGCAATAGAAATGTACAGTTTGCTGCGTTCTGCTTAGGAAACCAGGGAATTTATTCGCACCAAGTTTCAAAATTAAGTTATAAAGTTCGTCAATAGATGGTGCTGCTGACGGGGAAAACTATAAACAATGTTTTCAAAATGACCACCATTTGCAGCAACAACGTGGTGCAGTCTGAGGACAAAATTCGCAGACACCCGTGCAAACATTTCAGTTGACATGGTCTGACATGCAGCAGAGACACCTTGTCTTTCAAGTATCCCCAAAGAAAAAAATCACATGGCGTCAAATCTGGCGAACAGGGAAGCCAATCCATGCCACGTATTTTCACCTTGTATTATTATTATTTTTTTTTAATTTTTACAAGATGTGGAAATTAAATATCCAGACAGAGGTTGCTGCATAAAATGTAAAAAAAAAAAATCAAAAAAATCAGCATATTAAGTTACAGTTTGTATGAGTCACCCATTGCACTGCAGCTGCATAATTTTATTTATTTATTTATTTTTTTAAGTAGTGTAAAGGATTCACGTTCAGACACACATTATAGCGATGCATGTAATCAAGTGTCATCCAGGAAAAAAATATGGAACAATAAGCTTGCATTAAATTCTGCCTATAGTTGGGTAAATCTACTACGGAAACGCCCCAGATGTTGAAAATTGCCTATGGGAACGATGCCCTATCTCAAACGAGTACATTCGATTAGTTTGGTCGCTTTTGTGATGGCCGTGAAGATGTTTCAGATGACCCATGCCCTGGAAGACCAGTTTCTATCCGAACACCAGACACCACTAAGAAAGTTAGGAAACTCGTCACTGCTGAATCACAATTTTTTATCTTCTTTAACCCATTTATTGACATGGGTTCTTTTCTTAGTCTTCCAAGTGGTGATATTTCGTCAATGCAAATTAAGACTTCTCAAAGAAAACTCAGAGAATTAAGTTGCACATGTAATATTTTTGTATGCTTGCAGATGAATTTGGCTGCAACAAGGAGACAGTTCATAAAATTTTAACAGAGGAAGTGATTTCTGGCCAAACACAGCATCACAGAGCTCAACCACTCACCCTATTTATTGGATTTGGCTCCTCCAGACTTTTTACTGTTCCCACAGATGAAAAATGCCATGAAAGGTACCAGATTTCAAGACGTTTCTGACATTGAGAAAAATGCGAAGTCAGAAATCAATAGTATTCCATCTGAAGAGTTTAAAAGCTTTTTTTACAAACTTGAACAGTCATGCTCAAAAGTGTATTGTGGAGATTATTTTGAATCATATTAAAGAGAATTTTCATTTGGACTTCTCTTTTGTGAGTATTTAAATTTGTGTGGGTATTTAATTCCCACACCTTGTATTTAAATTATACAGGATGTCCAAAAAGTCTGGTAACATGGCAGATATCTCAGAGCTGCCAGTTAGACAAGATCTGATGAGTGTGGTTTATAGGTAATACGGGGGTGGGGAATTCATTGCCGCACTGAAATTTGATTTTGAACCCCATTTGCTCATCCATTTGCTAGCTCGAAAACTATTAAAGATATAGAAACATTTCCAATAGGAGGTATCGCAACACCACATTAGTCTAAAAATAATTTTTAATCACACCCTTCCCCTTGAAAGATTTTGAGAAAATGGGTGAGAAAGAGTCACTCAAGGTCAGCTTGGGCTGGCCAGGTTGGCTGAGGTTTCTAACACATTTGAATTGCAGTGAAGCACACATTGGGAACTTTCTTTCCATGAGTGACTCTTTCTTGCCCATTTTCTCAAAATTTTTCTAGGGGAAGGGTGTGATTAAAAATTGTTTTAGACTAATGTGATGTTGCTCTACAGGGTAGCAATTGGAAATTTTTCTCTATCTTTAATGGTTTTAGAGTTAGCACATGGATAACCTTAAATTTGGGGTTCAAAGCTAAATTTGAGTGCGGCAATGAATTCCTCACCCCCCTATAACCTATAAACCACATTCATCAGATCTCGTCCACCTGGCAGCTTTGAGATATCTGCAGACTTTTTGGACACCCTGTATATTGAGCTCTGTACAGGGTGGACCAAAAAACACTCGCCACTGAAAATTTTTAAGTCCAATGGAAACTGTCTACAAAGGAGTGAGCGATTCTAGAAGGAAGAACGCTATGATTAATTAAGGCATAAAAGAGGCAATGATCTAAAAAGTGTACAATTTGTGTATTATTTAAAATTTTGTTCATCTCTTCTAGAAATCGACTTGTTCCATTTAACTTTAACGCCTGCCTTTATTAATGGTAGCGTTCTTCCTTCTAGAATTGCTCACCCCTTTGTGGACCATTTCCATTGGATTTAGAATTTTTCAATGGCGAGTTTTTTTTGGTCCTAAGATAGTGTGATTGATTTACTAATTTACCATGTACATGTATATGTTAACAAAGACAAAGGAAACCACTTTTCCACAAGGAAATAATTTAATAACATTAACAAACAATACAATATAAAAAAGCAATGATAATACAAAACATTGTTTGTATTATTATTGCTCTTTTATGTTGTATTGTGGTTTGTTAATGTTATTATATTATTTCCTTGTGGAACAGTGGTTTCCTTTGTCTTTGTTAGTATATCATCTTGACCACAGTTTCTGGCTTATTTACTATTATTACCATGTATAATTTATCATACTACAAAGATCATAACAGCTCATAAAATTTTATTGTTGCTCATACAATGTTCAGCTGGTATTCCAGTTCTCATCTTCTTTGACATGGATTTGTTTCTTAGTCCTTTCAGGTGGTGATATTTCATCAATGCAAATTAAAACTTCTCAAAGAAAAGTGAGAGAATTAAGTTGCACATGTAATATTTTTGTTAAAAATAAAAGTTTACTACAACTCCCTGGTAAATCACTAAACAATTAAAAATCAAAAATTTGATTAAACCATTGAGTTACTTAATGAATGACATAAGTTACTTGATGAAATACACTAGTTCACCGACAAATTAAACTGTCCAGTGATTAGTTAGGTGGATCTGTTCCCACAGATGTGCAAGGGTAAATTCCCATGGATTTGTGGTCTTTTATTTCATTGAGTGATTCATTAGAAATTAGTTTTTTTTATTATTTCATCGAATGACTAATTTCTTTAATCACTATTCATTTTCCATTGTTTAGTGATTTACCAGGGTGTTATAGTAAAATTGTATGGATGGGGTATGCTGGAAGTAGAAATGCATATTTCATCTTCATCGTACTCATGGTAACACTGTCTAACTCAATTTTTGACCATTTTGAGGTTTTGGTATCACTGGCTTCAGGGCTTCTAGGTGGATTTGTCTGTAAACATTGTTTCATGATTTTCTCAACAGATTGCACTGTATTACTTAAAATGTTACACACAAAATGAAAGTGTCAACTAAGTTTTCAAAAGGTTCTGTTATGGTTTATGAGATAAATTTTTTATATACAGTCGAACCTTGTAAGTGGATAGCCTCTGGACTAGAAGAAATTATCCACTTATTTGGAGTAGGGATTTTCTTTTTAAAAAAGTACATTACTTAACATCAACTGATTTAAACAGTGTCTAATATTTAATTTTAAATTATAAAATTGAGATATATAAGAATTTGGAGTCATCAATCAATAAATTTATTTAAGAATTTACAATGCGTGTAATGTACATAATTTTAATTCTGCCCAATCATCTATTTCAGATTATTTTGACAACTTTGGAAAATAATCTGAAATAGATGAGATTGGGCAGAATTTTTTCTGGAGAGTTCAAAAATAGCTGCTTGTAAGTTATGAGTCGTAAGATGAACATCACTGCTTTTCAAATATTGAAGAATATTTTTCATTATTTTGTGAAGGCATGCTAAGTGATTTTGTCTTCATTATTTTGTGAAGGCATGCTAAGTGATTTTGTCTTCATTATTTTGTGAAGGCATGCTAAGTTGAAATTCAATCACCTGCAGTTGGCAGATCACTGTCAATATTGACAAAGTTGTCAAAGTGAAATTGCTCCATGCTTTCAGGAACAATCAGCCTGGTGGATGTTGTTAGAGCTTAACATCGGTAAACAAATGAGCATTTTTTCTATGAAACAATCGAGTAAAAGTATACTGATAGAATTCAACGAACAATGTCACCCTTCAGGATACCTAATTGTACAAATGATCGGTGTTACAATATGGATAAATCATTCCATAATTTCCAAAAAATGAAGAGGGCAGGAAACTTTGACTCAGAAAAATCACACTGGACCTTGGACCTTTTTCAGATTGGTTCTTTTTATAATATTTTTACTGTTGTGATTACAATACATATTCCAAATATACATCTTTTTTAGAGAGAATATTTATGGGAATGGGAATTTTTAATATTTTTTTTTTTACAAAAAACAACAACAACAAAACTGTAGAAAATCTGACATTTTCTGGGTTGGCATTTAACATTTCTGAAGTAAACACTTTCTTCTTTAAATGATAACTAGTCTATTTCAATTATTTTATTTGTTTGCTGGGCAGCAAGTAATTTTTTTTCAGAACTCTTCCCATTATTTACAGTTAAATTTTCCTCAAATGTAATTTATGGATTTTGTATTGGAGCATCTTCATTGTACGCGGCGTGTCCGGAAAGTAAGATTACAACGGTTAGTATTCTTTCAAAAAATGTTTGACAAAATGTCCACTAACAACTTCTTTAGTAACACAGGGGTTAATTTTCAGCGTAATTCCCACCATTGTCCAAAAACTTGTTAAGTCTAGTTTATAGCTTCTGTATCGCCTGCTACTGGAAAAACATTTCTACCTCGTGCTTGATCTCTTCATCGTCGTGGAAGCGTTTCCCAGCAAGATGTTTCTTCAGGTTTATAAAGAGGTGTAGAAGTTCATCAGAGATGACAGACGGCCTACCGCTCCTGTATTCGTCATGAAATCGGTCCTGCCTCCAGAGAATTCACGACACCACTTCTTTATACGTTGTCGACTCATAATGTTTCCATAAACGGGAACAAGTGCTTTGTGAATATCCGCTGGGCGCTTACCTTATGTTTGAAAAAAACGTATGATACAACCAACTTCGCAATTGGTGGGATTCTGAATCAGCACAGCCATTGCAAATACCTGTTACTCGAACTAGACTCCATGTAGCAATGAGGAACAGCCGCGAGAGGGTTAGTGGAAGGCTAACAGTTAAAGCTAGTATAGCCAACTTAAGCACTAAAATATTACTTGTCTGCCTGCAAGGGTTGTAACCTTACTTTCCGTACCGTAACCACTGAGAGAGAAAGCCTCCGCAATGAAATGTGCTAAAAATGCCCTATTTATGATGATGTAACAATGTATTACATTTCACTGCTGAGGCCATCTCTCTCGGTGGTTACGCACGTACTCAGTGTTGCCTGTAATTTCTTCTGGGTGATGTTGCTTTTTCTTTTTTGTTTCCTCCAGTTTCACTAAAATTAGGTATAAAATAAAAGTACATTATTAAATGAAAATACAAAATTAAAACATTCCCAACATTAATTATATTTAGGTAAACGAAAATTTAAAACAAGGTAACAAAAAACTTACTATTTCTTACACAAAGGTTCGTTTCTTGGGTAATTTTCGCTTCTTCGTATTCCAATATATTCAAATATTGAAGGAAAATCATCTGCAGTCAAACCATCCTTTCCATTTGGTGTCCTTTTTTTGAAAATCAGGAAAGTGATCACTTCACAAAACTGTTTTGTAATCTGTTTGAAAAAATATATTAAAAATTCCCATTAATTATGTTCTTTCTAAATGTGATGCATATTTGGAATATATATTTTGATTACAATAACAAAAAATTATTACAATAATAAAAAGAACCAACCTGAAATAAAGGTCCAATGCTTCAGTTTCCTGCGCTCTTCATTTTTTGGGGAAATTATGAAATGATTTATCCTTATTGGGACACCTATCATTTTTACAATTATGTACTGTAACGGTTTTTTTTAAAATTATAGCTAACTACAAGAATCCTTCC
>JAHWFO010047191.1:985873-997788 GCA_023313115.1 Rhysida immarginata | reverse complement strand
AAAGTGTAGACGAGGAAAGAGATAGCTGACACTTAGGAGTGTTACAGTACATAGTAGTGTGACATTGTTCGTTTAACTCAATCAGTACACTTTTACTCAATTCTTTCACAGAAAAAATGCTAATTTGCTTACCGATGTTACGCTCTAACAACATCCAGGCTATGAGCAGGAAGCTTACTCAGGAAGCCTCGCTTTCGAACTGATTCAATAGTGGCGCCCTCGGACCGTGCACTTGGTCCATTGGCTTAAAGGAAAATGAAAAGTGGCTATTATAAACAGAGTCTCAATACACTAGTCCCAATCACGCCTCACATACACACACAGTGCATTTTCAGTTATTTTATCCACAAATTTTAGCAAAGAAGTTTATCCACTGAAATCAACTACAGAAAAATGGGACCATACATGTAGTATCTACTTATCAGGTATCCACTTAGCGAGGCTCGACTGTATCCTAATTTGTATAATCAGGTCATTGGAAGGTCGCCAACAGATGGCCCATCCACAACTTCCTATTTGTTGGCTGCAATAGATTTTTAAATTCTATGATATGTGTAGTTATCAAGTAATTGGACTTTTTGACCTTACTATATATTAAGTAAAGTGACAAGTATATGACCTTTTAATGAATAGAGCAAAAAATATGATGTTGAAAACTTTATTTTTTAAATCTTTAAAGACTGCTAACATCAATATAAGAAAAAATCAAAATACAAATTATTTGGTATATAAACGTCAAATAAAGCAGTTTCCTTTTTGAATGGCTTGGAGAAGAGAATGAAAAAGCTTTACATGTAAAGAAAGAAAATACATTCAGTTTTTAACTACAAAAATAACAGGCAACTCATTTTACTAAAAAGCTGCTGAGCTTATATCTCGCTGAACTAAGAAATAAAAATTTTTATGTAAAAATTTTATTAATGTTAATAACAAGCACTGATAAGAGGAAGACTTGCGCCCACTCAGGCACCTTCAATACATTTGCTTGAGCAAAAAGCATTTATCAGTATATATAATTCCAAACTTCGTTCAACTAAGAAACAATAACAAAAACAATAATAAATGCATGTGCTCTTTCAGCAGATGGATTAATAGACCATTTCTACTCGAACTGTTAAAATGGAATTAACGATTAAACTTCACTAATAAAACAATTTGGAAACTAAACATTAAATATGTTCAGGTTAGGTAACAAACAGGTATTACATTTACTAAAATTATAATGCTGTTCCAAAACGTACACATGCTTTTTATTATTTTGCATTCTACTTTATTAATGTTTTTTCCAAAAGTTTTATAAAAATTAAAAACATGTTGCTCAGAGTTTTTTGACCAACATACTGCTTACAAAAATATTCTTTAACTTCTTTCCTTTTCATATGAAGGGCCTAGGTTATCTTATAGAATTTTAAGATACTATATTGCTGAAATTAATACTACTTCAAAACTCAACTTTCATATAATGACTCTGCCATCCAAGCAAACTTACATGACAGCTTTACAATTATGATCAGCCTTTCAAGCAGGATAACTTTGCTGGAAGTTTGAAATGCATCACCTTTTTTAGCAGTGAAAGCTAAACTAATAAGCATTATTAACAGGGATTACGCTTCAACTGTATGGATTACAGTACTATTTTTACTTAATGCTATATATTTTTCTTTATATACTCTGCAGTATTTACCATTATAGTGATGGTTCAGTTCTATGATTTTGTTTTTCCTGATTCTCTATATGTCAAAGGAATATATTTTCACTTCAATTTAATTCAAATGAGGTCTTGGATAAAACCAATTTTTCTAATTTTTTTTTTTTTTCTTTTTAAGAATTATTAAAAGAAAATTATTATACAAATTTCAGAGTTTGAATTTAAGTTTTTACTGAAGTCACTAGATGGGGAATCTTAAATTTGACTTCATCAAATGTAATGCAACTGTTTTTGCTTATTGGCTGTAGATAAAGTTGTAAATTTCTGTATCTGCAAAGCTTATCTAAAAGGCTATCACAAAGAAACTTAGTCTGAAATTTACAAAATACTTGTACTATTTTCTCACATTTAGACCTCTAAGAAAAATTTTGTAATTCTATCTATAACGGGACATAAAATAGCTGCCCTACTCTCAGAAATGTAATGTGAAAGAAAAATCTGGTGTGGATTGCTGTCTCTATGATTACTTAGAAAAATACAATTCTGAGTTGCCTTCTAATGTTTGTGTATTAATGTACAAAAATACTAGCAGGTGACTTTGATATATATCCAACACATTTGTAAAACATTATCACTGCCCTTCAAAAATTTAAGTATTTTGCATAATCTTCTAAAACTGCTCAGAGGCTATAGTTCGACATCAAGTTGTTTGATGTTCTTCCCTTCTGTGAAAGCAGATGCTAATTTTATGAATGCCATTTCACCATTTTTGCCCTATCTGTTCTACTTATCATACCACTTCCTTTGCCAAATGTGGCAAGAGTAATGCTAAACTCTTAAGAAAACAGATGGTAAAAGTGCAAAGGACGAAACTATCTTCAAGAACAAGGACAAAACAAAATGGAAAGCTTAAAAAATCAAGACTCTTCAATTTCACTTCCCATACTGTCTTCCTGACACAATGGGAAAGGGGGAGGGAAGAAATTTAGCTAAATTCCGTGCTGCTTCAGAGCTCTCTTCAGTTTTCTTCAGGTTTCAAAACAAGCTGCCCCATGGCAAGTTCTTAGTCGTCGTAATTTCAAACCCCATAAATTCTGATTCTTTACCTGTTCATCAGGATTTTGGAATGCTAGGTTGGTCAGCTGGTGAGGGTCTTTATTTAAATCATACATTTCAATGAATTCCTGCAATCAACAAATATTTAAAAAAAAAATTAAATTACATAGGCGACAGGCATTTAGTTAATTTTCAAGAAATTCTACAGCACACACTAAATGTTAATTTCTAATGTAAAAGTTTGCAGGGCATGGTGATAAAACATTTTAAGTAACCTATCAACAAGTAAATAAGACAATCGGTACATTCAGTTACTTCTGATGAGACCTTAGGTATTTGCACTCAATAGCTAAATAGAAGGATCATATCTAATCATGTTAATCATCACAGACACTGTGGACTTATTCAGTATCTAGATCAAATTACACCCTACAAGCTTTCACTATGCATGATAAGATCTAAAATTCTTACTTCAGAGTCATCAAACTCGCAATAAATAATGTCGCTATTCTTAGAAAAACTTCTAATGCAGGCATAAGTATTGTTGATGGAATCTTCACATATGCATGATGGAAAGCAGTTCTATTTGTGAAACAGGAAAAATTTTTAGGAAGTATCTTTATATATACAACACAATAAAAAAATTATGAGACTGAATTTTAAAAACAAATCTAACTCTACTATTACCCCAATACCTGATGCTAAAGAAGGACACAAATGTTATCCTGGCAATCTCATTACTTCACCAGTTAATCAAAGTTGTTTTGCTTTGGAGGATACTACACACGCCATCAAAAATAATGCAACCCCCAATAATACAAGTGAGCCAATCCAAACTGCTGGCACAGAAAGCATATGATCAAATATTCAAACGTTTCTACAACTCTACAACAGTGTGCAGCAGTTCGGCATTGCCGTAGACCATACACCCCTATAGCGCCTGGCGAAAAAGAAAAAGAAAAATGCGTAATATACGTGCTTATCAGTTGCAGATGTCTGCTTTATTCACAGTTCTTGAAACATGACAGCTTCCATCTCGTCTATAAATCTGTTTATTTAAGGAAAACTATAAACATTCAAGTTAGATCCATAATTTATTGGTTTTGACTATTTAAAGGCAAATGGACTTGGAAATAATAATGCTACAATAATAATACAGGCCAGTAAGGCAACTGGAATATCATATTCAATAGTGCCACACTGGCTTTGGTTTTGTTTCAGCTGCAATTTCACTCAGGAAATGCGAGAAATAAGTAATGGTCTGTTTCTGATTGGTTGAACAAATTTTACTCATTTGTGCATGTACCAGTTTCCTTTTTCTTTCATGCCGGGCACTATAGTGTTTGGACTCCTCTCCTATCAAAGGTTTCTTCCAATACTGGATGCAAATTTCTGTAAACTGACAGTCCACTGAGACAGTTTCAATACCTTGACAGTGCCAGTGTAGGTTTTTCATCAGTTGACTGCATATGAGAGCAGGTTCATTAATGGTTTTTCTAGGGATGGTTGATCACACCATAGTTTCCATAGCTACTGAAGTTAACAAGGCTATGGAAACTATGGGCAAGATTTTCTGAGAACATCAGTGAATTAAATAAATATCTTGTGAATGAGGTAGACCCACACTCCTGTAGATTGTAAAAATTCAGCTTTTATCTACTAGAAAAAAAAATAATATAAAAACGATACTCTTTATTTCCTATGAGATCAAAAAAGGATATCTATCTATTCCTGCACTGTTGTAATGTGGAAACACTGAAAATAATAATTCTTCTCTCCGTTGACTATGAAGTAAGTTTCTAACTATACAAGATGGCAAGGAGTCCTGAACAAAAAAAAATCAGTACAAATGCAGTTAAGCACTTCTCAATGTTACGTTGAATATCAATTCATAATCAGTTATTGTAAGGCTGGAGATAAAGGAGCTTGCCAAAATAACAGAAATGCCTCGTAAAGGAAAACCTTTATTTATAATTTTTAAGATCATCGTTGGCTTGCAATATGAAATGAATTAGAAGCATACCAGCCCTGGAAATTTTATGGAAATGAAATTTTATTCAGTTGAAAATGGAAAGTCGAATTAATCTAAAGTAATGATATGATATTTTCCATGTAAAAAATTTACAAATGGAATGTACTTTAAGTTCAATGAAAGTAAATTTGATCACTCTGATGTTAAAACTGTACTTTTTTTACATGGAAAATATCATATTATTACTTTAGGAATTTTATTCAGATTTGCCATATACACTTTGTGGAAAAAAGTATTTGGATACCTGATAAAACATGCAAATTTTGTTTGCGATTTAAACCAGAGGCATGCGCATAACTTAGTTTGCCATCCCTGGACTTTAGAACTGTGGAAGGCCATTTTGTGGAGCAACGACTCGTGATTTACACTTCGGAAATCAGATGGACGAGTGATGATTACCTGGAGAACCATTCCATCCAGACTGCAATGATGAAGTCTGGAGGAGGGTCGATACTGATTTGGAGCTGTTTATTGTTGTTTAGACTTGGGCCATTGGTTGTACAGAGTGAAAACATGAAGTCTACAAACTACCTTGACATTTTGGACGATTCCATGCTCCCTACTCTGTGGAAATTCTTTGGTAGAGGCCCATGTCATTTCCAGCAGGACAAGGTTGTAACATAATGGTTTGGCCAGAATGATGTCAAACTTTTGGACTGGCTATCCCAAAGCCCAGACCTCAACCTGAGAGGAAGCCTTTGGCACGAATTGGAGCATAGAATTAGACGTTTGGAAAATAGACCTTCTTCACTGCCTACTTTGGGTTTGCTTTACAGGAGGAGTAGAAAAGAATTCCACAAGCAGTTTTCCAGAATTTAGTAGAAAGCATGCCACAAAGGATAACTGCAGTCATTAAAACAAAAAGTGGCCCCCCCAATGTATTAATTTAAACAAAAGCTAAACATCTAAACCATGTGTCCGCATATTGTTTTCCATATAGTATTCAAGTTATTTGAGAGGATGAAGGAAGAAAGTATTGATTTCTAACTTTATTTCTCAAAACAGACCAAAATAATTACATAATACTTAGGTCTGATGACTGCATGGGCCAGGAAGATACTAAAACTTGTCTTCATGCTAATCAAACTAATCAAACTAAGATTGGACATTGCCAGGACTGTCACCCTGGAAAATAACATCTGTGAAAGACTTGTTGCGACGGTGGATCTCGTTGCTAAAATTTGTTTTTAGCTTCCTTGCCAGTCAGAGCAATAATTGGGCCTACAGAAAATATTAATATGGCTGTTGGGGAGGCCGTGGCCTGGTGGGCTTTCACTGTAACAACTTCTGTGAAGTTAAGCAACATCAGGCATGGCTAGCCACTGGATGGGTGACCATTCAGTGACTTACAATCATCACCCCCCCGGCTGCTGTGACCATCATACAGCAGTCGTTAATCCAGGTTCATCCAGGGACCCAACTCGTCGGCTTCAGGCCATACAGGCCCTGGATGGACGTATTGGATTACTATCAGTTAATTAATTAATTATAAAAAAAAAAATTATAAAAAAAAATATGGAAATCATTTTCAAATCCCCACCATTCTTCAGCAATGGAATTTAGACAATCTAGATCATAGCTTCCTTATGTGTGATTCACAAGCTTCCACTCATCAGCATTCCAGGAGTTATGCTCAATGCACCACTATTTGCTTCATATTGCATTTATTGGGCTATCAATGGCGATTGCAGTTTGCCTTGAGTATTCTCTGTTTATGAAGTTCTCTCTGCATTGTTTGGTACACATGGGATAATGAATATGCAGATTCAGCTCAGGAGCCTGCTTTACATGTCTTAATCCTCTTTAATGCCTGTCTGTCTTTATCATTCAGTGCCTATTTCCATTCACTATGGTGTTTAGCAGAATTTTTTTTTTTTTATTTTATTTTTTAATTTTAAGATTGAATGCTGTGGCTCCTAATAAACTGGAGACAGTGTTGCCTCATGGGTAAGAGTTATATTTCATTGCCCTCATTCATACAATACAGGCAAACCACATACTAAAAGACAAGGTAAATATAATCTACTGACATCAACTTAATAGTGCTTATGACATAAAAGATCTTCTAGCAGAAGTGCATATTATCGGAATAGACAAGCGTCAAAGTTGACCTTTAGGAACTGCAAGCACAGCATGCACTGTAGTGAAGCATCCCTCAGAGACACCCAAATGAATCCTAAAAGTCAACTTTGCCTTTACATCAGTTATTAATTAGTAATAATTTTGTAAATTCTTATACTAAGCGTTTACTAATTAAATACTAATTAAATATTTATGAATTATAAATAAACTTTATTAATTTCTAATAGTAATTAGTAAATTCAGAGTAAAATGCTGCGAAATTATGGGTCAACAGTGGCGTCTTTGAGTGATGCTTCACTGCAGGGTGGATACGAAACAGTTGCTATGAATGAGTTGTTCATTTGGGTGTCTCTGAGGGATGTTTCACTGTAGTGCACGCAGTGCTCACAGTTCCTAAAAGTCAACTTTGCCGATTTCTTTTTAGGAATGAAATTGGTGGAGACTTTACTATACAATAACTGGAGAACAGAGTCTCCAACCAGTTTCGCCATTTATTCCCGGCTTTTTCAAGGATATACACAAGAGGCTGCTTGCTCTTATATACAGAAAAATGGTACAATGGAGCGATTTGATTGGGTAAAATTACAGCGAATGGCAGGACAAGATGCAGATAAGTTCATGATTAAATAGAAGTACATGATAAAAGTAGAAGCATAATAAATAGCGTAGGTGCATGTTGATTGGGAAAGAAACAGCGAATGGTAGAACAGGATGTAAGAAAAAATACAGATTGGGTACAACAAAAATAGAATTATACAAATAGGGTAAAAGTAGAAACAGAATGATTGGATAATAAACTTCTAAATAATATAGAACAATGATATCATGCACAAAAAAAAAAAAAAAAGAGAAAAGAATAAAAAACAAAATAAGTAACAAAATTGAAAATAGATAAACATTCTGTCCGATACAGAATTAAGAATGGAGAAAATGTCGAAATCAATTTGACAGTTTAGGAGGAGGCGAAGCGATGAGTTCTTGGCTTTAAAAATATCTATGGGCTCTAGGATTGCAGTCTTGAAAGGATTGTTGCAAAGGTGGAGAATGAACATCACTTTTTCGGATTTTTTCGATGTGTGCCCAGTGGTGGCAAGGTGGTTGACATAATGGGATTTGTCACCTTTTTTTCTGGAAAGATATCATATGTTCTTTAAAACCGATGGTGAAGTTGCAGGACGACAAATCCTATGTAAAACTTGTCACAAAAAACTCCTTACATCATGTTCTACCATTCGCTGTTTCTTTTCCAGTCAACGTGCACATACACTATTTATTATGCTTCCAATCTTTGTACTTCTCTTATGTACCTATTTGCATCTTCTCCTGCCATTTGCTGTAATTTTACCCACTCAAATTGCTCTATGGTACCATATTTCTGTATAAAAGGGCTAGAAGCCTCTAGTGTATATCCTTGTTAAAGCCGGGAATAAATGGCGAATCAATTCAGAAACTCTCATTATTGTATTGTAAAGTCTCTACTAATTTCATTGCTAGAAACCATACTAAGGAATCCCAATTTAATGATCTTAAACTTAAGAAGAAAAGTAATTAAGTACAGTAGAGACTCATTATAAAGTGATTCACTATAGCATTGATTTGGATATAAAGTGTTCATAGATTGGAATTTTTTTTTATTTTACCATGCAGTTAACATGGTCTCATGTCAAGAACAAAATGATAAGGAAAACCTGAAGAAGTGAATGAACTATACAGAAAGTGAGATTCTCTAATCCATAAAGATTAATAGAAAAGGTATATACTGCGTAGTATTTCTTTTCTAATTTGTCTTTGTGGATTAGAGGTTCTCACTCTCTTGATAGTTCATGAAGACGGTAATAGAAATCTTGAACTCCAACAATATTGTTGGTTGTTTTGTTGGGTTTATGGTGCATCAATATCTATGTCATTTTGCATCCTTTCACATGACTAATAATATCTATTTACAAAAACCTGAGAATTTTATGTGACTTATCTTTTATGCATTTTGAGACAAACACAAATATCTACAGGGTTTGTCCGAAAAGTAAAGTCATTGAGTCGATTAGAAGACAGAACAACTCATTAAAAGGTTTTAAAATAGGCTCTTCCTGCATCGATACATCGCTTCCAGTGAGATTTCCAGGCATCGAAGGCATCACGGTAGGCCTTTTCCGGAATGTCCTTTAGAGCCTTGGTTCAAGTCTCTTTGACTTTGTCAACCATCCCAAAATGATGTTCTTTCAAGCGTGGGAACAAGAAGAAGTCAAGGAAGCCACGTCAGGACTCTAGGGCGGCTGGGGAACAGTTGGCACCTTTCAGTCATCCAGGAAGTGAGTCACAAGCTTCGCACACACTTTTCTCATCTGCAGATTGTTCATCACAATCTCGTGAATGGTACTACTTTTTGGAATGTTTAATGTCTGTGGATTAAACGAACACTCAAACGATGATTTAAGTTCAAGAGTTCAGTCATGCATGTCACATTTTCGCTGGTGATGGTTCTTGATGGCCTTCCAGCACAGTCTTCATCGCTGACCTCTTCACGACCTTCAAAAAATGCCTTGTGCCACTGGTAGACTCGGTGTTCCGATAAGCAATCATCACCAAAGGCTGTTTCCACTGCGGACTTGCCCAGTTGCACACAAAACTTGATGGCAATCCTTTGCTCAATCAAGCGCTGCATTGTGGCTTGCATGGGAGATGAAAACAAGGTTCACGAAAATGCCTGTCCTTACTCTCCGGATGGTCAGAAATGACTGAGTGACCACACATGCGTAAACTGACTCCTCCCTCCACCGATCCTCACTGCTCCGAGTGTGCTGCAACGTGTATTCGCTTCACAGTAAAATCACTGATATTACTTTTTGGACAAACCATTCATCGCTATTGTAAGGGCTGTTAGCCCCGTTTCCCTTGTACCCTGATGAAGGCAGGATTAAATGCAGAAACTAGTCAGATGATTTTCGACTTAAAATGTTGTGCTGCAAGGCCTCTTTATTTTGTTTATAAGTCAGTACAAAGAACAACAATCTCCTAGATAAACATCTAAGGTCATGGCAGGATTCAAACCCACGATCCCAAGGCACTCGGCCACTGGGACAGAGCTGTTGTATTTCCTCTACTGCATTTCCTTATTCAAATTTTGCCTTTTTGAATTCAGTCTCAATATTTTCTTTGTCACACAATATAATTATAAATTGGTTACAGAAAAAAAAAATTATGAATTATAAATACTTACGGCCATTCCACTGTAATCTGCATCAGGGCAATTTGGCATAGGACCAAAATAACCTTCACCATGATATTCTATCAAAAATTCTGTTCTCCATGAATGGTCATCCGAAAACAGTAATGGAACTAAAGATTTTCCATCCATGTTCGGTGGATGAGAAAGTCCAGCCATATGAACAATAGTTGGTGCCAAATCAATGGTCACAACAACGTGCTGTAAAAATTAAAATGAAAGATCTTTTTGAGAATTATTTTGTACATATTTAAAATATTTTTAATTCAACAGTAAAACTGGTTATATATAATTTTTGTTGATTTTTATATGCTACAAATTTTTGTTTTCATAATTTAATGAAAAATATAAATAACATGGCAAATAAAATTTAACTTTTGTTTAAATTTTAAATGAATGCACATTTTTCTAAATTATGTGGAGCAATTTGAAATCTTCTCCAGACATTTTTCATTACAGTGGGCACCGCTTAATGTAATCACTTTGGGACTAAGCCAAATTGATAACAATAACTGAAGTTGAAATAAAGAGGACTTGTTGGAACTTTACAAAACTATGGAGCCTTTATTACATATCCTCTTACTAATATTCACAACTACATATTTACAACTAAATCATGGGATATTAAGGATTTTTTAGGTTAGATTAAAATAAAAATTATCAGTTATAAATTCTGCACCTCTATATATTTACAATACCTATCCAATTTGCTCTAAGTTTCATTTGAAGCACCCCCCCCCTCCCTCCTATTCATCTGTTCTTGCTTGTAGCCATCTAACCATTTTAAAGATGACGATTATAAAAACAATGAATTTGTATATCCTCTTACCTCAGGAATCGCAGATTTCATTAGACGTGGTTTTTGATTCATTAACTGATATAGGTAATCGTTTTCATAATCGTCATCTATAAAATGGTTAGAGCAAATGGTCATCTTTCTCTGCATGCAATCTTTGCTTATCCATTACAATTCTTTACTTCATACAGGTTTGCCTTTTATTCAAACTTTGAAAAATATATAACCTCAGGCGTTCTTCAATTTAATTCTGCCACACTTTTCTAG
This sequence comes from Rhysida immarginata, assembly GCA_023313115.1. Taxonomy (NCBI): domain Eukaryota; kingdom Metazoa; phylum Arthropoda; class Chilopoda; order Scolopendromorpha; family Scolopendridae; genus Rhysida; species Rhysida immarginata. Next base: position 986,684 of record JAHWFO010047191.1, on the reverse strand, counting down.
ACCTTCCTCTCCCACATTTCTCATTTGGCCAATATACAATTGTCAGCGTTGGCATTGCTAGTGAATAAACCTAGTTTGCTAAGCTACTGCCATTTAACTTTAACGAAAATCTAGCTAATCTTCGCTATGCTATCGCTATAAAATAGCCAGCTCTTTAGCCATGCTTTGTGGTGTGATGAAGTAAAGAGAAGGGTAAAACAACCTTATTCAGAGGAAAAGGATAAACGATATCTTCAGCTGTGGCTACCAACTGCCCCAGCCTCTTCCCCCATTCCCCTTAAACCATCTCCCTCTGCCCCAACCCCAGTATTTTAGCCAATTTTCAGCGAAATATCAGCAAAATACAAGCGAAATATCGCTTGGATTAAAAAAAAAAAAAAAAAAAAAGAAAAAGCTAGCGACGCTAGAAATGCATTGACTCTGTTTGGGAAAAAAGCATGCTATGAAATCGCTAGAATAGCGATAGCAACGCTAATGATAGCACGCTATTTTTAGCGGTAGTGATGCCAACGCTGACAATTGTTTAGTCTGCCGTTAATTGTTCATTTGTTCTATAAGCCCACACTATCTCAAAGCAGACTTACGTAATCACATCTCTTTACTCCACACATCCTAATGAGCACATACAGGGGTTGGACAAAATAATATGTGCTCATTAGGATGTGTGACTTTAGATGTTTTGTCGAATATCTACAAAAATGCTCGATGAATTATCCTGAAACTTCAGGGGTGTAAAGAGCATGTCAAACCTCAAATATTTTAGTGAAGATTTTGTTCTGAAGGCAAATAGGGGACCTCCCCCCCCCCTCCC
>JAHWFO010047191.1:944641-964892 GCA_023313115.1 Rhysida immarginata | reverse complement strand
TTTTAATGGTACGCCTACCTCAGCTGTTCGAATTAATGATGAAAAATCTTGGTTCGAATCCGGGCTGCAGAATTTTCTTTCCTATTTTTCATCATTAATTCGAACAGCTGAGGTAGGCGTACCATTAAAACCCTCACAGACCAACTAATGATTTATTCTTTAAAAACTGTGGAATGGAACAACCAAAATGTGGGGAGCCATTAATCCACAAAGAGAAATGAAATACCAGAAACAATTCGGCTATCAAGTAGTCATCTTCAGCGGTGAGAGACCACAAAGTAATTTAAATTAAAGCCTTAATGCTAGAAAAGCCCCTATAAGCGGACTTTACTGTATTTTTATCATTTAAACTTTTGTTTTAGTATAGTTCCCCTTCTCCTATTGACAAGATATCTCCTCTTATTTTATTGGTCCATTGTTTTATCCATGTCCAATAGTCGTTAATATCCCTTACACTTACCCAATGGGAGATATTCTTGGTAATTTACATCCCCCCTCCTTTATATATATCCTCTGCCATTAAGGCTTTAATTTCTTTTTTACATTGGCTCTCACCGCTGAAGATGGCTACTTGGTAGCCAAAATATATATCCGACATTTCATTTCACCTTCTGGATTAGAGGTTCCCACAGTTTGGTTGGAAGATGATAAAGAGATCAGCGGCGTTAGAAGAAGTCATCTCCTTGAAGAACTTCAAAAATGATTTTTGTAAAACTCTTTCCATACAATGTAAATCTGAACAGAGGTCTTAAAGATTTGCAAAAAATTCAACTATAAAGTATCATTAAAAAGTTTGAATACTCTTAAGAAAAAGCCAAACATGGTAAAAGACATGATTCACAGAGAATCCTGTCTGGGAGTTTATAAGTTTGAATGTTCCTCTTGCAATAAGTTTTATCTGGGACATTCAAAAAGAAGGGTAAAAAACTAGAATGAAGGAGCATATCTCCTTCATATTTTAAGAAACGGCCTTAATTTCTTGACTTTAAAATTATCTACTCTATTAAAGATGACAAATTGCTTCCGCTCCTAGAATCTGTTTGAATTGCCAAGCATAAGTCATCGAATTGGTTAAGTTGTGGAGGCCTTGCAATACATAGCAGGAAAGAAATCACACAGAATTCATACTGGTTTCGCCTTTTATTCCTGGCTTTATATAGGATGATGTATCCTTGATAAAGCCAGGAATAAAAGGTGAAACTAGTCGGAATTCTGTGTGATTTCTTTTCTGCTATGTACTGCAAGGCCTCCATCAACTTCATCAAGAAGGACAGTACAGAAAACACTCCATTTAATAACATCAAATTGGTTGCTGAATAACGGCGATGGTCCTATATCAGTAGCCGATTGGATGTCTTTTGTCTTCTTCATTGTCAAATAATTTCCCTTATTGGTTAACCGCCATTATATATACTGGCCTTGTTAGCTGTTATTTTCACTTATTGTTTCTCCCTGATGAAGGAGACAGAGTGCTGCGAGTTTTTATTTTACAAAATTCATTTATGTGGAATAGTGGTTTCTTTTCTTCCTTTGTAGTTATCCTAGTGTCCACAGTTTTGGCTGTCTTATATTTCTATTACTATAGGATTATTTCTTTCACATTACTGATGACCTTATGCTTCTTAATGTGCCACTGTAATTCATTAACAGATTGGATAGCTACTACAGAACTCTAATGAATCTGTTGACCCCTGCAATGAAAAACATCAAAATATTGCATATAGTAATTTTATTGCTATCTTGACCCACTGGCATGAATTCTTTATGCAACGTCAAAGAATGAAAAATCACAATGCAATACCAACAACTTTTAACAAAACTGCATCTATACAGGCGTGAACTACTTCATTCACAATGAAATTTTATACCCTAGCTCAATAAACAAGTACCTACTACCATCCATCGGCGTGTATTGAAACTATTTCAGGTTTCAGTTATACAGCTCCAGTCTGGGAAATTTTGGATTACACCTTGTACACCATACCTCAGATGATTAAATTATAAATGAATTTTCATTTATATATTTAAAATGTCAAAAAATAATTTCAGATTTTTTTACATTAGATAGGGAGAATAAGGGGCCATTCATAAATTATATACTGCTTGAGGGGAAAGGGAGGATTTTGGGGAGAATTACACAACATTAGAGAGTTCATGAGAGGGGGGGGGGGGGTGAGTCTGGCGTTACATGTTATAACGTTCTTTTGAAATTTACTCAAGACTAAATTTGTAGCATGGTTACTTCTATCAAACAAAGAACCAAGAGATCATGTAGCAAAAGAGTTTAATTAACCCTTTGCAGCCTGAATTAGTTTCGTTTATGTTTTTGAAAATATTAATTATAGAATTATTATTAGCATGACTCACAAACCTGTCTAATTTTTTATATTATCATAAGTTTTATTATAATCAAGACATATTTGTCCCATAAGGCTATAATGATCATTCTTTATACAGATTTGACAATTATGTTAAAAAGTAACACATACATAACACAAAACTTGTTTTTTTGTTTCCACATTTCAGACATTGTGAAACTTGTTAAATTCTTTTTAGCATTAAATACAACTAGAGTAGGATGGAGACAAATGGAACAGGAGGACAACGGTATAAAGCAGTGTTTCTCAAACTGTGTGCCGTGAGAGATTTCCTAGTGTGCTGCAGGATTTTTCGAAAAAAATTAAAAATTGCTTCAATAAATTTAAAAATATTAAAGTTCCACCATAAACTAAAAAAAAAAATAAAATTAAGATTATTTCTGGTGTGCTGCAAAAATTTTTAGAACTTTTAAGTGTGCTGCAAGAAACACTGGTATAAAGGCATTAACTTGGTATTCTAAATTATAAAAATGGTGCAAAATTTACTTTCATTTTCTGTTGAAACACAGCAGTAGGTGTCTTCATTATTTTTATGTGTTAAACATCTCTGATTTCTGCCACTGTGAAATTGGAAGCACATGTCCCAAAATAAGTTCCCATTTTCTAATTATAACAGTTTTTCCATACTCATGCATGGTTTTTAAGGATTGCTTGAAGGGTGCATATTGAAGAGTAACCATTAATTACTCAAAATGCACTGCTTTTTATGGAAAGGTTTGATTAGCATTATACATTTAGGCAACAAGAAATTTTTGCCCCCCCCCCCCCCCCCCAAGGAGGTTATAGGAAAGTAGCGGAAGCTCCGAGGTCATCTATTTTTACCCCTTTATCTGCACTTTTTAATCCTCCAATTTTTAAATCAAAAAATTTTGTCCACACTAATTCTCACCCCCATAATTCCGACCTAGAGCACCAATCACACATAAACTAGATAGTGAAGTAAGACATGCCTATGGTAAGCTACATTCGAAATTTCAACCTTCTACATCAAAAAATGTAGAAAATATGAAGATGGACATTATGAAACCAATAATTACTCCATTATATGAAGATACATGCATGGTGTTGTGAGTATAGAGTGTATCTAATTTATGGAGGTAATTACAGAAATAAATATCCATAATGCTGTTGTATATTGTGCACCCTGTTTAACTGTGCCAAATAAAATAAAAGAAAAAGTACCTAGCTCGGGCTCAGACCCCCGCTCCCTTTTCCCTTCATGTAGCCCAGCATAGCTTTTTACCCCCCCACCCTTCCTCCTGCAGTTATCAAATAACACATGCTTCCTTACTTATTTCCATCAAAGGGCAATCCAGGCTGTGGAATTTTCTTTCCTAATTTCATCAATAATTTAAACATCTGAGGTATGGTGTAGAGTAAACCTTCATTGACCATTCTTTTGTTAAATATTTATTTGTCATACTGTTAAGGATTTCTATTGCTTCCTTTAGTTTTCCTTTCCTCTTTTTCACCATAAATATATCTCATGCATATTGTTTCTCTTTTACTTATTTAATCAGAGTGAGTAGTTGAACTTGCACTACCCTGTTTGAAGGCAAAAGGTGAAACCTGCTTATAATTTATATAACAGAGTCACTGAGCACTGCAGATGAGATATTACAGTCGAACCTCATTAATACGAATCTCAGGGGACCAGAAATTTTGTTTGTATTATCTGATAATTATAATGAAAGGAAACCCAGATGGTGCAGTGTTATGAATTGTTAAAAATTATCATTATTCGTTTATTTCAAACAAATACTTGGTTATTGAAGTTTATTTATATGAACAAATATACTTATTTGTAGTAGAATTTTTCACAGAACTATACAAATTGAAAAGATCTGGAGGAACATCATTGCTATACAGGAAAAATGACTTCATACAAAGTGAATATAAAAAGTATCGGGAAAAGTTTTGGAAAAATAGATTTATTTCAGATATTACTACAAAACCTTAAAATTCTTCAAAGTACATGCCTTGAGCATCGACACACTTTTGCCAGCGATTTTTCCACGACTTGAAGGCTCCCTGGTAGGTGGATTCCGGAAGGTCCTTAAGGGTACGTGTGCAAGCTTCTTTGACGGCACTTTGGGTCCCATGGTGGTATCCTTTGAGGGAGGATTTCACTTTTGGGAATAGGAAAAAGTCTGCTGTGGCAAAGTCGGGACTGTAAAGGGGTTGGGGAATCGTCGCGACGTCGTTTTGCATCAGGTAGTCGGTCACCTTGGAGCAGGTGTGGCTGGGTGCATTGTCATGATGCAATTTCTAATTTCTGGCGATAGTTGGCCTCACCTGGTTGACCCTTCTCTTCTCAGGTGTCACTTCACACACACTTTGCATGTTGTCATCGGTTCTTGACGTCCAGCGTGAGGCTCGTCCTCCACACTCTCTCAGCCATCTTTGAAGAGCTTGTGCCACTTAAAAACTGCAGTTCGTGACATGTTTTCATCCTTGAACACTTGACGACTCATGCCCAACGTCTTCATACCAGATTTCCCCAGTCCACCACAAAATTTGATGGCGTACCGCTGTTCAATCACTTGCTGCATTTTGAGCTTGCACCGAGTCACTCGACAGGGGTCCACTAAAACTTCAATTTAGCCTGAACAAACGCTCACAGGCGACTGATGCTTGGCACGTTTTGAAGGTCAGATCCCACACCACCGAGCACGCTCAGTGCAAGTGTGTTGTGAACTACAGTCATGTCAGGAAAAAATTGTTCCCGGTACTTTTTATATAAATCCTGTATGCTTGTTAGATGGTGCAGATTATTCTGTCCATTCATCATCACTCTCTGCTTCTTCAAATTTGCCATCTTCATTTCTGTTTTAACAATTCTCCACGATGTCCTCCATGCTTAAGGTTTCCTCCATGAAAAGGCCTGCATTGGTTTAAGCATGTTCCTGAAACGTCAAACTGCCAAGCTACTCTCTTTTAGTTTGAAGGATTTCTCATTCATCCGAGCCCTCCAATTCTGGGTCATTCAGTTCATCAAAGCGTTAGAAAATTTATTTAGACTAAGAACCAATCAGAATTATTTGCAACAATAAAGATTTTTTTTTTTAATAAAGATCTCATTTTTGGTATGATTTTCTTCATTTTATTCATATTATCTGGAATTAGTTTATTAAAAAAAAATTTGTATTAAACAACTAATTTTATATAGAAATTGAAGTCAAGAGATCGGGACTGAAGAAAAAAAAACGTTTTAAGCAATAATTTGTATTAACTGGATTCGTAATAACGGGATTTGACTGTACTTTCATAGCAATAGTGAAACATGAATAATGGAAGCAAGACTTCCATAAACTTCTTCATGATGATGTGATCAGTCATGCTTCACAGGTGAAATCTGGAGTGAACACAGAGAAATCTCTAAAAGAGACTACGACTGGACTACAGTTGATTGAAACTTCTAGTAAATCACAAATAAAAGTTAACAGAAGCTAATAAACCTCGTTTTTTAAATTTTAATGATCTTTTAAGTTTTTAAAAAGATTAAAATATACACAGTAAACACCATAATTATGATCGCATTTGTCCAGCATGTTTTCTAATCTAATAAAATGGGATTCTGTTTACAGCAATGTTTACAGATCTTGCAAAGTGAAAATATAAGCCAATTGAAATTCCAAAGCATTCTTTCGTTTTCCATCAAATAGATTATAATTATAAAAAATTGTTTAATGATCTACCAAATGAAATAAAATTATGTACTGATGGACGAAAATCTAGATATAAACTTAAAAATTGGATTATGACTGTCAAAAACAATTAGTATTTATTGGTATTCATATGTGAATCAGTTTAAATTGTTGTTACCATATATACTGATTTCTTTTTTTCTTTTCTTTTGATGCTTTTCCGAATATACGAGCACTATGTGCTCATGGGAAATTCATCTTGTTATATATTTATATGTTTCTTACATTTGAATAAATAAATAAATAAATAAATAAATAAATGAAAAGGCAAAAAATAGATTACCATAAAACCCTGAATAGAGGCCCGGGCATCTATTTGTCTCAATTGTCCTGACCCTCCCCCCCACCCCGGCTATTAATCAAGACTCGACGTTTATTTAAGACCCGGCGTTAAGAGCTATTCCCAAGAAATGGGAATAAAAAATGCCGGAATTTATACGAATAACCCGAAAAACGATCAGATCTGGCATTTATTTGAAACCCGGCATTTAATCTATTTTTAACACCCCACCCGGCTTTTATTTGAGATAGGCATGTATTTGAATACCCGGCTTTTATTCAAGGTTTTACGGTATTGTTGCCCAATTTAGATGTCCCATTTGAATGTATGCTAAACCCCATCTGAATGATAAGCCTATTCAAAATGGCTTTTGTAATCCTATCAACATTAGACCTGAATCTATAAACTGTTTGCAATTTAAACTTAAATTAACACAGTGAAAGCCCAAAAACTTTACTCTCCAAGCTTAAAAATGGACAAGAAATGGAAAAGCCATCTAGCTAGTGAATCTATAAATCAAACACTTGATACCAATCAAAAAATAAAAAAAGGAGCATTTTAGTCATTTATGTTTGTCCTAACAAAATGGTTCAATTAAAGGGCATCTTATTCATCTTATTGTTATAAAATATGAACAGATTAACTGGCATCTGCTATATATGTGGGCAATCTTTGGAGATGATGATAAAGGGTACGTCTCATCTGGATGACAGTCAACCGGACGATAACCAATTGGCCAACGGTAAAACTAGACAATAACCAATGGACAACGAAAATTTTTAAAACTTAAAAAAAACCCAATAATTTTACCCTGCTGTTCGTTTTAATTTTAATTCTTAGTCATTTGCATTAAAATACATCAATATAATTGGATAACGTAATAAAACAAGTTCATATATTTATTTATCGGATCATAAATAATTTTTAAGTAATTTTTATAACTTTATAAATAAAAGAAATCCTAATGGTCAATGACTGATGGGTCATTTCTGGTTTAATATAATTGGACAATGTTATCATTAGGGCAACTTTTTGCAACAAATGCAACTTTTTTTCACACGTTCTACACTGCATTTAAAGCACTAAAACCCAAATTTCTCCTCAATATGGTGTATTGTATGCAAGTTGTAATGGCAACATAAGTGCAAATTTTTTCATAAATGCAACTTTCTTTGCCTTTATTTCTTTGGGACGCGTTTTGCCTTCCGAATCAACCCTTCGATCCCGTGTGGCTGTTCATGCGGACGCTGAAGTATTGCGGATCAAACAAGAAGTTCAAGGAAAGAAGGTGTTTCTAGTAACAGACGAAAGCGACATAAACGGCAAGAAGTAATTTAATACGTTGGTTGGCCTCCTTGAGAATCCAGAGAAAACGTACATAATCGACTGCAGAGTCTGCGAGGTAAGTGTTGATCATCAATATGTTGTTCGCCTTGTAGATGACATTTTGAAATCTCTGAATACTGTGCGAGAGGATTTTGCACTTCTGCTATCCGATGCAGCTCGTTATATGACTGCGGCTGGAAATGCCCTCAAGGTGCTGTACCCGCAATTACTCCATGTTACTTGCGTGTCATATTTGTTTCACAACTGTGCGGAAAAAGTTCATGGAATTTACACAAATGTGGACAATCTCATCGCTTATGTGAAGGCTGCCACAGTGAAAAACAAGCATTGAAAAGGAGCATTTCAGGCCATTGGCCAGCCACCAGAGCCAGTAGTCACAGGCTGAACTATGTGGCTTTGGGCAGCATTATACTACGTCGACCACCTTCTCACTGTAAAGGATATTGTGAACAGTTTTAGTGGTGGCGGTGTGTTAGTGAGCTGTGCAAAAGAAGCAGTGTGTGACCCAGAGCTGCCAAGACGTTTGCTTACGCTCAAAAATTGCTACGAATGCTTGATTAATCTTGTTGAAAAATCTGAATCCACAACGTATAGCATCGCCATAGCGTACGAAGACATTCTATCAATGGATTTCAAAGAAGATCCTTGCAACATCGAAGTTTATCTTCAAAAACGAATGCAGAATGACAATGACCTGACGGTCATTTCCACTCTTGCCTGAAACAACTTACCCCCAGGCCACTATTTACTATTGCAATGATGTCAAGCAACATCAGTTTCTGTTGAGTGCAGTTTTTCGACGTTGAAAAAATTACTTTGCAAGGGCCGTACCTTCAAACATAATAATGTTCTTCATTATCTTATGCTGTATTACAATACTAGTGTATAGGATATATATTATCAATAAATTCTGGGTTTTTTTTTTCATTTGTTACAAATCACTTAACTTAAATTTCAGCGTACCAAAAATAAATGCAACTTTTTTCACATAAATGCAACTTTTGGATGTGATAAATGCAACATTTTTCATTTTTAGTGCAACAAAAAAGTTGCCCTAGTTATCATAGTTAGCTTTCTAATTGGATATAAAAATGGTTCTAAATATCTCGTAGAATATGTCACTGATAAAAAAAGAAGATTCTTTGGTGAAAAGCTTCAGCTCAAACGATAATACTTACTTTGCATTAATCATTTAACTATAAGGAGTGCCAAACATTGAAGGTACAATTCTTTTCCTTTTTGAACGGATTTTTTATTGCATTATTTTATTATTTTGTGATAATCTGATAGTAAACTTGATCTTACTTAATTCTGTATATTTATTTTAGATGAATCCTATTTTAAGTCAAAGAGGTGAGGACAAATATTCTTGTAATAGATATGTCATGTTGTATTAGTTCATAGATATTAATATGTAATAATAATAAATAAATAAAGTTATAATGAAATAAAATATTTCTCTCATCCAAATGTCCATAAAACACGGGATGGCAAAGTAAAGTTGTTTATTTTTAAGTTATAAAATTTTAGTTGTTAACTTGGTTATCACCCAGTTGACTATCATCCACTTGACCAGTGCCTAGTTGCACTCATTCAGTTGACATGTTCCGATGATAAAAGACCTCGGAATAAGCAATCCTAATAATAATTATGAGTGTCCTATAACCACTAGAATTTAACATCAATTTTCTTTGAGCACCGAGAGATGGCATTAATTTAGTAGCACATCATGGCATTACTATTTAATTTTGAATGTACATAACCACTGGAAGTGAGTGCTGCTCATAATAAATTTTCTTTTGGTCACGCGATTTTTTTCGTTGGTAAAATACTCATAGAAATCATATAAACCTGTTGTCTGTCTCGCTTAGTTTTTTTAATACCGGTTGCTTTCTAGTTCATACATGTTTGTTTACAAAATCCTTGCTTAATTCTCCAGACAGTGCTCAAAATGACTATCATGAGCTCTAATAGAGGCTTACACTACCCTTACAATAATGAAAACAACAGCACACAGCGATAGGAAAAGTGATATTTTATTTTATTTAATAACTTCTTGGACTTCTGCATGCTAAAATTATGTCAGCCATCCTTCTGGGCTTTCTACAAGGTTCTCTTAACAGCTACCAGCATTTGGGTCCATTCTTGCTGCAAGAACCTAACCACCTTTGTAGTGGATTTCAGATATGGCTTCCTGATCTTCACCTGATACTCTAACTCGTTCCATAAATGTATGATTGGGTTAAGGTCAGGGCTCTGGGCAGGCTATTGACATTCAAGTATGTGTCTCACTACCTGACTGAAGCCGAAACATAAATGCTGCATTATCATCCTGAAAGTAGCAATCTCATTACCAAAAAATTTCTGCACCTGATTATCCAAAATGTCCTAATAGGCTTCAGAGTTCAAATTGCCTTCAACCACATGCAAGGGATCCAAACCATGCCATGAAAAAAATCCCCACACCACGACTCCACCACCACCAAATATCTTGGCTGGAACAATGCACTCAGGCAGGTAAAAGCACTACCATGACATTCACCATACCCAAACATGACCAACCGACTGGAACAGAGTGTAGCATGAGTATCACTCCACAAAATCATGTTTTTCTACTCTTCGACAGTCCAGTATCAGCTTTCCAAACACCACTGGAACTTGGTAGCCTTGTTGCTTGCAAGATGATTGGCTTGTATGCAGCTGCATATCTGTGAATGTCAAATGCATGCAGTTTCTTCTGCATAGTGTTGTAATGCATACTGACTCCTGTTGCCTGTTAGAACTCCTTCTTGATGACCTGGAGTGGTTTCTTGTGGTTTTTATGAACCTCACACTTCAACCCATCGGTTGCATTCAGTGAGTTTTGGGGATCATCTGATGCAGGTTGTACGTGTGCCGATGCCTGCAATGTTTCATTTCTTTGCAACATGATCAATAGTTGAACATGGCCGTGATAATTTTCTTGAAATTTCATGAATAATCATGCTTGGAATGTACTAGATTATTATTTCTCTCTCGAAGTCACTAAGTTCCCTTCAATTAGCCATTCTCCATCTACAACAATGTTACTCTTGCAAGTTACCACACAGAAACTATAAAATCATGTCAGCTGTTGATATGTAAGCATGGGTTCCAATGCAAGTCAGATTTCATGTAAATTAGGAAGTGTCCATTCCATTATTGTAGGGCAGTGTATAAGCCTGCATCATGGACTGTCTTGTTCTCTCCCATAATTCAAGTGGTTGTTATAACTCCTGGCATCCTTCCCCAACACGCTGGCAAAGAATTTTAATATTCTCAACAGATATTGAATACAAAATGGCCTTTAAATGGCCCCATAAGTAAAAATCTAATCCACTAAAGTCAGAAGAACATTCATGTATTCGGGGGAATGTCTTATTGGGTCTTGTGTTAGGAAATTGTTCAGCAAACAAACACCTTGTTTCACTTGAAATTGCATGTCCATACAGAAGGTACATATGAGTCATTCCATGTGAAATGAAACAATTAAAAAACACTACATTTTTATAAAAGTTTCAAATTTTTTTTAACCCATTCCCTAATCAAAGTAAGTAACCCCACGGTGTTAACTTTCATCTAACATAAGTTCTTACAAAAATATTCGTAATCAAATTTACAGATATTGTCCGGTTAAGGCGTTCTATGTTTCCCTGAAACTCTACGTCGTACAGGTTTAATTCATAGCTCATTTTAAAGCTTAGCCTATATAATTTCAAAAATAATTGAAATTAAAGAAAAATGTATTTAACATGATTTTAACATAAATTTTGAAAATATTACGGTAAAACAACATGTTAAAAATCTATATAAAATACTAGCATATTTCTCGATGCTTTATAAGACACTGAAAAAGTTTGAAAAAAATCGGAGACCATAAGGTCAATTATCACCTAATTTTATGTGATTTGATGTGGAATGACTCACATATGCCATTTTCTGATCAGAGTACTGCATTTTAAGCACAAAAGTAACTCTACTCAATATGCCAATAATAAATGCTCAAACTTTCATTAATCCCTTGTTTATGCAGTTGCCAGATGGCTTTGACTAAAAACCACAACACTGCTCCAACCTGTAAAAGAAAAAAAAATACCTGCAATTATAAAAATTAAGCGAAACAGATCACATGTTTATATGACATTTATTGCTTGTTTTTGGTCCTTATAGGCTTCCTCTATTACTTCCCCAAAGATTTCTCACATATTCGTTAACACCCTGTATATCTGTAGGGTTCAAATTTTCCAAATTACCAAGCCACTTGATATGTTGAAATTAAGAGTACGTGGTGCTTTTAATTCAGCAAAAAACTGGCGATACTGAGGGTGCGGAAGGAAAGGTGAATGACAAGCTGGTGGTGCCAGCATCATTAGAAAGGCACTGGATGAAGCATCAAATTTTGTTAAAAATTTTACCGCTTTATTTGCCTTAAAGAAATAAAAAAATAAATAAATAAATCAATAAATGAAGAAACAAAGTTATGTTAATATGTATATTTTAATAATAAATAAAGAGACAAACTGTACAAAAGTTTTAAGAATAGTTATAAAATTTCACTACTTACAATCACATCAGTAAGATAATCATTACTTGGGTCATCTTGATGTATCTCTTCTTTTCCATTTGTTGATAAAGTGTAATTGTAATATCTTGAATTTCCAGTCTATAGATAGGAGATTAGGAGTCTTTTTTTAGAAACTATAAGATAATGAAATCTGTAAAAATTACAATAAACCAGACTGTGAAGGGAAACAATTGCAAGTACATATATATATTACCAAAGCACTCCAGTGATCCCATCCTGGAGGAATATGTTCAATTCCACCAGCCTTTTCATTTCCATACTGCATTAAAATAACAAATAAAAAATAAAAAAAAAGTTAAAATAAAGTTCTAGCTTAGCAAAACTGTAAAATTTAGATGATGTTAAAGGTTACTTTATTTAAATATTTTCCAAAATAGGCGGTTGTGTAATTGGCTTGTTTCAAATATACAGGGAAGGTGTCAAACTCTGGCCCCTGCTGCCACCTTTGGCCATTACAGTTTCCACTGAGAGAATTGTTAACTACACCGTGATTGTGCTGATAGCGTCCAGTCAATATCGAAGAACGACTTGGGCAGCAGATGGGTGTTGAAGCAAACTGGATATTAATTCGAACAGTCATGGCATCAAAATCTTGCGAAATTAAGCTCAAATGGCTTCATTGTAGAAAAAAATATATGAACCAGGTATAGTTAACTTAATACTTACAGCATTTGTAAAAGTTATTCCATGGCTTCCTATCAATTTTTTCGTCTTAACCAGTGGTGTCTATAAAATGGGAAGCTTAATATGACACTTATTCTCCTTGGTAAAATCCTGTTGATTTTGTTTATTTTTAAAATCCAGTATCATAAAAGCTTTTACCATTCCTCCGAGCTGGAGATCCTGATCATCAGTTAAAATGAAAACAATATTAGGTTTAGTGATGTCATGTTTTCTTATGTGGGTATGGTGGCGAGTTCGACATTCTCCTGAAATAACTGCTATACTTGCCATAACCACATAAATCCAAGGGCAGTTCATAATGATGAGAAGCAAAGTCTGAAATAAGAAAGTAGGTACGTTTGAATTCTTCCCAATGTAAAAGAAAAACCAAGTGAAAATTAAATTTCTATATTCAACAGTGAAGACAGAGTCCCCAAATATTAATAGGATGTCAAAATGCTCTCAAAGGTTTAGAACAGTTTTAATAACACAACAGAAACCATATATTTCTGAATTTCTTTCATAAGATTAACAAATTAACAGTGAGTGGTTTTAAACATTATATATGAACTGTAACTGAACACAGTTCCATTAAATATAAATGAAAAGGAAAGAAAAAACTCCACGACCTGGATTCAAAACAAGGACCACAAGTCCCTAGCTTTTTGCCTTTAACAACTGCAACTGTTCTAAAGATGGCTGAGCAGTCAAAGTGGAAGCCCAGTGATAAGGCAGGCACCTGGCTTGCAGATCAGGAATTTCTCCTTTAAAAACCATCAGCAAGTTGTATAGTGATGGTGAAGATAGTGAAGCTAACTTGTAGATTTTAGCTGTACCAGTTTAGTTGTACCAGTATCCACAGTGTCCCAGTTGATAGAGGCGATGGCTTGAGACTTGTGGTCCCTGGTTCAAATCCATATCTTGGAATTTTTCCTTTCCTTTTTAATATATATTTAATTATAAAACCTTGAAACAAACTTTCAGTATCTTTACCATCACTTTACAGTTTGACATTTTATAGGAGGTTCCACAATTATTAAATTTTTTATAAAGTACTTTCAAGTTAGCTTTACTTAGGGGTCTAGGCTGAGCTCATCGACAAGCAGTCGACTGTCGACAAATGTCGATGGTCACGTGGTTATTGACGCATTTGTCGATTCGAGCTAGCATGAACACGACTTGTCTACAGTGTCTACAGAGTCTACAGTGTACACTTGTCTACTTGTCTACAGAGTCTACAGTGTACAGACTCTACACCGTCGATTTTCGAGTGTAGACTTTGACCATCGACAACTGCCTACAATCCTGCCATTCTTGTCTACAATTCAAGAGCAGTCGACTATGCACTTGGCGATCGTTATTTCAGAATTTCGCAACAGATTTCTTATTAAAATCTTTTTTCCTTTGTTTCCGGCCTGCAGGCTAAACACACACAGCTCAAGAATACACATTTTCTAAAAATACTAACAAAAACTTGTTTAAAAATATTTACATACATGAAGTACTCTCTTGTGCTACGAAACTTGAACTGTGAAAATAATAATATAGCGTGTCTACAGGTATGTGTTTATGTATGTATTTATGTGTAAACATGGATAAATGTTTAAAATTATGTGTAAATGTGTGTAAACTTGTGTATATCAGTGTATATCATCTAGCCATACGTGTGTAAATTTGTGTATAAATGTGTAATATGCCACTTATCGACGGTTAGATTTTGTCGAGATCGACAGCTTGTCGATGAGTTCAGCCTAGACCCCTTAATTACTTACTTTTCAAGCCTGCTTATCTGTTAGGGTTCAGGAGGCAACAGCCCTTTATCAAGACCTTCCTGTGTTTCATCCTGTGTTTAGTCTGCTTCATCCAGCTCTACATAATACGCTCCACAAGACCTTCGATTCATCTGTGTTTTCGTCCCTTCATAAATTGCATTTCTCCACATTGGGTGACTTTCATTATCAATTGTTTTTAAGATTTATTTTATTTTTTATTTTTTTAATCAAAAGGAGTTACTATTTTTAATTATTTATTACCATGGGTTGCCACAGTTCAGGTCTAACACAGTCTGCTGTACCTATTCGAGCATCCAATTATGTCCTGTCACCCATCACTCTTAAATGCAGTCCTGAGATACTTGAATTTCTCCATCTGTCTCAATGGGACTCCCCTAACATGGAGATTGCACTAAGCAGGCCATCTTGAAAGGTTCTAGTGCATGTTGAAGGTTGTTACACTAAGAAGAACTAGGAGGACAAGATCGTCAGCAAAGAACAACCTCTCCACCAAGCCGTCACCCACACTAACATGCTCATCACCCTGGCTGACCCTGTCTATCCAATCATAAAGATAATGAACAAGAGGGGCAACAGTAAGCACCCTGGATGGAGTCCAACATTCACAGTGAAAGGTCTTGACTTTTATCCAGACTCACACCTTAGAGCTTTCACGCAGAGACATGATAACAACCAATAATTGCTCATCCACTCCGTACTCTTGCACACTCTCCCGAACTTCTCCCAAGGAACTTTGTCATATGCTTTTTTGAGGTCCAAAAAGCAAGCATAGACTTTTTATGCATACTCCCAGGATTTCTCAAAGATTTGCCTTAGAGCAAAGATGTGACCCGTTGGGCTCTCTTGATAGTTTGGACTTCTCCTCTCCAGACATTTAGCATAGACTTTCCTAGGAATGCTGAGCAGAGATGCCTCGATAGTTGTTACAATTCCTTCAATCTCCCTTTTTAAAGATGGGGACCACAATACCTGTCTGCCACTGCTTAGGGCTTGGATGGATATCCAAGCAACTTGGTACACATGAGTTAGCCAAAGGATACCATCCTGATTCAAGTCCTTTAACATCTCAAACTGGATTTCATTATCATCTGCTACTTTGTCAGCCTTAGGTGATACTACTGTAACTATTCTCTGCTTCAAGATGCACCTCATGTGCTCTAATTGTTGCTGTTACTGGGTTAAGAAGAGATGCAAAGTACTTCTCCCCACCTGTCAAATACACTCTCCTCCCTTTTCAGAAGCCTCCCATCTGAATTCTTAATAGTCTGTGATAAAAGAGACTTCTTTCCACAAAGGTGGTATACCTTATTTGCTGAAACATAGTCCACCTCCAATTTCTCTCTGAACTTCTCCCAGGCCTTGGCTTTAGCTGTTGCTACTTCCTAGTTGCCGTTTTTCGCATGCAATCAGCCTCAGAAAAATTACTATTTCCATGACCACCACTCAAGACTGTAATTAACTTATGCATTGTTTAACAACCAAAGTTTGTATTGCATTTTATTATGCTTTTGTATATAATTATTTCTTGTATGCAAATATTTGTTGGGGAGATTCAACATCAGTTTTGAACAAGACCCTTTCACAATTGCAAAGTAGATATATTAGAATTATTTATAATCTTCCATATGCACAAGGATCTCCAACAGTTCTGTTTGCGAGATCTGGAATTCTGAATCTATATCAGATACATACTTATTTATTAGGTATCCATATGTTTAGAGAACTGAATTATAAACATGAGTGCTTTTTTATGAACAAGGATTTTCTTAATTATGATACAAGACTGAAAAGTAATCT
This sequence comes from Rhysida immarginata, assembly GCA_023313115.1. Classification (NCBI taxonomy): domain Eukaryota; kingdom Metazoa; phylum Arthropoda; class Chilopoda; order Scolopendromorpha; family Scolopendridae; genus Rhysida; species Rhysida immarginata. Next base: position 948,324 of record JAHWFO010047191.1, on the reverse strand, counting down.
CAGAATAGCCAAAGTTTATAAGAAGATTGGATTAAAAAACTCACGAATCAAATGATTTTTTTATGGAATAGAATTCCAAATGAAATAAGATCACTAAAGAATTTCACAGTTTTTAAGACTTGTTTAAAAAAGTAGATTACGTCTATGATGTAATTGGTTTCTTTGTCTTCTTTTATTATGTGTACAGTCATCAACAGGAAATAATCGACACAAGTTTAATACTTAATATTACATTTCATGCTAATGTGTTGTTTTAATAGTTTTTTTAATTATAATTATTTAAATTTAATAATCTTAATAATGTTAACTCTAAATGTAATATTAAATTATTAAAAATAAATTAATATTGAAACAGTAAAACTTAGAGTAAAATTCAAGTGTGGATTATTTCCTGTTGATGACTGTACCATTTTTTATTACATCTTTTTTCTTTCATATTTATTATTTCTCTTTTTTTAGGGGCTACCACGTTAAGCGTACACTTTTGTAGCTTCCTTTTTCAATTGTCATTAATAATTTTTATTCTTTTTTTTTAATTGTATTGATGTTCATTGTAATAAATTTATTTATTTATTTATTTATTTATTTATTTATTATACAGTGCAGGTGATAAAGTCTCAGTAAGATTGAAAAAAGAACCACTGGCATTCCAAACGTTGCAGTGGTAACTGACTACCACTCATCTTGTAATACAAAAAAAAATGTAAAATTCTGTAAACTGACTGCCATTCTCTGAAAAATTAACCAGCAGTAACCAATTTCTAGCTAGATTCCTGCTCAGCATATTGCACTCAACTTGAAGAGCCATAGCTAATAAGTTTCCGTCTTCCTTCCTTCCTTCTTCTAGCTTCTTGGACTTCACGGTTCCACCATGCAGCCCTTTTCTCACTGCCCTGCACCACACTCAACGGCTACGACCATAGCAGAATGCACCAAAAGCAATTGCAGCTATTTTAAACAACTGCCACTCCCTTTCAACATTGCCACGATGACTGGATAGTTTCTAAATTTCTTCTAACAAAATCATCATCAAAGCAGCTATACTTATGTATTTATATTATAAAATGCCAATTTTCCTGTCTGTTCGCAGCCACCTCCTAGACTCTTGGAGCAATTAAAGCAAAACTTTGCATACCTATATAACTTGATTTGGCACTTCACGTGGGATTAGTGAGAACCCAGCAAAATAACTGGAAATGACTATGACAGTTGACCATGGTCAATTTTGATCTGCAAAAGCAGCCATGTGATAGCTTATTCATAAGGTCTTTGAAAACTGAGTTCAACATGAAAATTATTTTTGAGCAATCACAAAATGCTCATGAAGGCAGCAAAGGAGACGAAAAGGCAATGAGAGAATCTAAAAGATTTCAAGAAAATGAAAGCGACTATTAAAAAATTATCTAAACTAATTTTGTGACAATTTTTTTCCAAATACTTGCCATATATAATGAGTCTGTCCCATCTCGCATACAAGCCATTATCAAAATTCATAAGCTGGGATATCCTATACGTCCGATGGTAAATAGCGCACACACCAGGTTTTACTATATGGCAAAACATGTAGTTGACACCTTGAATGAATTATGTTCTTTACCTAATAAGTATATAATTAAAAACAGCACAAGGCTGATAGGCAATCTGCAAAATATAAAAGTTGAAGACAATTTAGAATTGGTTTCATCGGAGAATGTAAATTTATATATTAATGTCCCATTTAGAAATACAGTAGGTATCGCTGATGCCATGTTAATCAGGAATAATATAGATCAAAAAATCAGAAGAGATATCATAAATGCATTAACCATTATATGCAACCTATATTAATTTACTTTCAATAATGAATTTTTATTCCCTCCTACATGGCATACTAATGGATTCTCCATACTGTGCTTGAAATCTTCTCAAAATCTCAGAAGATTTAACCTTCTCCTTCACAAAAAGTTTGATTAACGCTATCCCACAGCTACAGAGACACCTGCTTACTACAATGTTTGCTGCAGCTGCTGCACATGCATCAAATACGTCATGCCAATCGTGGGACACTCAAAGAGGATTATGTAACATTCCCTGAAAATTGTAAATGCTAGAGTTATTTCTTGATTATAAATGTGCAAAAGTCTAAGTCAACCTTGAATGACACTTGTAGATGATGATTAGCTGGATAAAATATTGCATTCTAAGAAAATATTGTATTATTCAAGATACATCGCTAACACGTTAAAGGGAAAATGACGCTAAAAATATCACTATTGAGATAATATTTAATCAGAAAGATGGTAGCATAAAAAAAAGAAAACAACAACTTTTTATGGAAAAAGTTACAAAATTTTTAAGAAAGAGGCAACAAATAAGCGAAATGGGTGGGGGGGGGGGCGGCTCTCCATTCAGAAACATTAGCTGCGCGTGACGTCATCTTAGCCAAACCGAGGCTGACGAGATTTATAGGCCCTGTAAATTTCGTTGGGCCTGTGCCTGTGAATTGCGCCACGATGTGTAAATCTCATCGGCCTCGGTTTAGCTAAGCTGACATCATAAGTGGGTGTTTTTGACAAAATTTAAAATGAATTTATATTACCGGAAGTGGCCTTTAAATTATGATTTCTTTATTAAAAGTGAAAGTAAAAAAAAAGAATAAAATTGATCTTTAGTATCAGTAAAGTATTCAAAACTACAGTAAAACCCCGTTACAACGTACTTCAAGGGACCTGGAAATTTGTACGTTATTCTGAAACTGAGGGGTTGGAGGGGGGCTTTTGAACAATGTATATATTCATAGAAAAACATAAGAATACATGAATGCATTTTATTGTAGCACAAATTGGATCCCGACTGAGTAGCATGCAGAGATTTCCAGGTTTATATATGCTACACTGACCAGCAATGAAATGTGAACTCTGCTTAATTAGCCCGTTGGCCCAGTTGCAACTTTCGCATGGGCTGCATTGACTAATCAGAGCAAGACATGTGAACGATGTACATTGTACTGAAGGGATAATTTAACCAAGGGAATGTAAAATTAGTACGTTAAAGTGAGGTATGTTATTCTGAAACGTTTTAGCATTAAAATACCTACGTTTGGGATGGGGATTTGAAATTTGTACGTTATTCTGAAATGTCCGTTAATGTGAGGTACGTTGTAACGGGATTTTACTGTATATGAAATCAACTTCTGTTTTGGTGTCATTTGCCCTTTAATTATTTTGACAATAGTGTTATCAGAGCTGAAAACATGCTAACAATTTTCAATGAATTTCACAAGGATATTTGCTACATGATGGAAAAAGAGATTAACAATTCAATAAATACTTGAGAAAGAAAATACTTGAATTCAAGGTGTCTCGTAAGTCAATTGATACATGCAACATTATAGGTTTTCTTCCAGTCACCTTCAACATAAAGAAGCAGCAATAAACTATAATTTCTTATGTGCACTGACCTATCCCATAACCAGGAAACAAAGATGATGAAATCCGTCTTATACAGGGTGAATACAAAAGTCTGAACCCCCCCCCTTTTATTTTTTGAATCGAAGCAGATATGTCAATTTTGATGAATCCAATGAATAGGAAATTGTGGGTGGCCTATCCCATGGTGCACTTTTCATCATCCCAAATATGCAAATTAGGACACATTCAAAATTTATCTCAAAAACCGTAAGGGATAGAGAAAAAAACCCAATT
>JAHWFO010047191.1:917495-930819 GCA_023313115.1 Rhysida immarginata | reverse complement strand
TCATTTTTCGCATAGTTCAATCTTATCATCTTTAGATTCTGATAATGGGAATTATAAAATACACATTAGGAATTATGTGGATATTTTTGCATGATAAATGGACATAAACTAATATTTATAAAATTTATTTAGCAATTTAAGTTTTAACAGGAATAGATGAATTTGTACTTTTGTGAAAATTATTTTCAACACAAAATAAAAATGCTTTAAATTTAAAATGTTTTTTTGCCGTTTCTGTTTAAATATAAGATGTCCAGAAAATAATTTTAAAATTAAAAACATATGTAAAAAAAATGTTAAACTGAAAAAAACTTTGTACAACGAAAGTTTTACTCGGCGTGTTCAGTTAAATTTCCGATTTCAATTGTTAGACATTGCAACAATGTCTAACAATTGAAATCGCAAATTTAACTGGACATGCCCAGGTTTTACTGTGACGTCAATAATACCCTGCCTCAATGTTACTACTTGCATCATTCATGGATGGCCTGAGTGTTTCATTGCAAATGTTCAGAGGGCGCCTATTAACAGCATATTACATTTTTTCTATGGGAAAATAATGAAAGGGCATGTCTCTCTATTGAAAGTCTCTGGTATAGCCTCATCAACATCCCTCAACAACATGTAACCGTTTCAATAGAATTGTATTCAGTTATTCAGTCAGAGAGCGTAGAATCATGTCCTGAATGTGGTTGTTTATATTGACAGTATCAGTTTTAGCAGCAAGGATTGCTCTCTCACACAATCAACTGAGATCTTTATAGTTTTCTAATATGTTTAGATAAACATTATCTACTAGCTGTTTTACCCGGCGTGGCTCGGGCTCTTTTTTGATGAAATGTTGCAATTTCTGTGAGTTAATATCCAGAAAAAGAACACATGAAGAAAGATTAGAATTTTTTAGAAAGAATTCATGTTTTATATTTTGCTAAATGCAGTATTTGGAGACGCCATCCATTGGGAACTTTTTAAAAGAAATCTTTTTGAATTTTGAACATGAATTTTTTTTATTTAAAATTGAAAGCTTATTTCGTTGCTCGGGGTCAAATTCGAAAAAATTTTGATTCATCTGAATGTGAATGAACACATGAACAAAGTTTAGAATTAATAAGCCATAAAGGAATGACATAACCAAGTACCGAAAGGCTAAACTAAACAATTCAACCATATTTTGTAACTGGCCTGTGTTAACATTGAAAGTTTCTAATAGACCATAATGATATTATTAAACCACGTACCTTGGAACCAATTTGAATTATCATTAACTTTACGTTGTATTCATAATTACACATCATTGAAAGTTGCTAAATATAAGTATAGCATATTTTAATAGCATTGAAAGTTCCAATGAATCATAATGGTCCCACTAAACCGGGTGACTTTGAAACAATTTCGACTATCATTAATTTTATGTTATATTCATTCATGACACGTCATTCCAAATTGTTTGATATATTACATGCAATATCTAAGATAACGACAAACGAACTTCTCTTTCACTATCGAGATTGAAAAACACATGAATTACCTATGTTGAATAACCTCATAATGTATTCGAAGTTGAAAGAATTATACAATGCCATCACATGTACGGACCATCCGATACATTATATTAGAAATTGGATGTTGGATAGCCTCTTAACTCGTGATACGCAAAGGTATAAGATCATTCCGCCGTGCATTATATCTCGTTTCAAATCATCATTTTTTCCTTACAATACAATCCCTATATGGAATGCTTTGACGAATGACTTAAGGTCTCAAATCATGAACTGTAAAGTTAAAAACTGTTATAATCATATGCAACATGTTCATAGAATGTTACAAAGCTATAGCGGTCATTAATTTAATTGAGTAGCCTAAAAGCAAAGACGGACATAGTCATTTTTTGACTTTTTGAGTTAGGAATGGTTTCCCATGGTATTTTTCCCGCTGAATTCAATGGCGCTATCCTTTTGAAGCAAAAGTGGCTAGAAACGGCTTAAAATTCAGTTTAAAGTGTGATGTGTAAAGCAAAAACGGACATGTAAAATAGCGTTTTGAAGCAAACACAGACACATCCTTATAAACCAATGGGAACTCAAGATTTTGGTCATGTGAACAAGATGGCCACCTACATCGTGTCATCTGCTGCTGGAAAGAGATGAAACTTTTGTTGTTGATGATAATACAGTAACAGGTGAATGTGAATGCTTACATGACAACATTATTGAGGATGAACTGGTGCTAACAGGAATCTCCATTGATCATTAAAAACTATTAATGAAAAATTTTATTTCATTTTAATTTCAAAACTGTTTATTTTTTTAAAAAAAACTTGAAAAAAAGTATGTTTCAACAAATTTTAAAAAAAGTTACAATAATATTTTGTAATAAAAAAAAATCTTTTATTTTCCATTATAATAATAAAATTTTGTGATACTTGCCATTGAGTCGCAATGTTAAAACGTACTTGAGTTGCATGCAAACACAGACACAGTCCACATTATGAAGCAAAGGCGGACATTGCAATTTTAGACTTCACTTTTCACATTTAAAAAATAAAAAAGTAGGTGGTAAAGGTAATTCATTTAATTACATATTTTTTAAACTTAATTTAAAAAAAAACATTATTAATTTAACATAAAAAACAATGCTACAACAAAAATGCGTTTTTCTTAAAATCACATTCGTGGCGTATGTCCGTCTTTGCTATTAGGCTACTCAATTGTTATTTTACATATCCTATGTTGGGATGCAACTATTAGTAATAATAATATAACATACAATATCTTAACATTGAAAGTTCTAATGAATTTTAATGGTTCCACTAAACCAGGTGCCTTTATTACAATTTCGACTATCATTAATTTTACGTTATATCATTCATGAAATATCATTCCAAGTTCTTAGATATATAACATGCCAAATCTTAGCATTGAAAGTTCCAATGAAAAATTATGGTTCCACTAAACCAGGTACCATTGGTATTATTTCGACTATCAATAATTTGACGTTATAACCATTCATGACACATCAATCCAAATTCTTAGATATATAACATGCCAAATCTAAGCATTGAAAGTTCCAATGAACCATAATGGTTCCACCAAAACCAGGTGCCTTTAATACAATTTTGACTATCATTAATGTTACGTTATATACATTCATGAGACGTCACTCCAAATTGTTTGACATATAACATGCCATATTTCAGCATTGAAAGTACCAAAGAACCATTATGGTTCCGCTAAACCAGGTGTATTGAAAACAATTACGACTACCATTAATTTCACGTTATATTCATTCATGAGACGTCACTCCAAGTTATTTGATATATAACATGCCATATCTTAGCATTGAAAGTTCCAATGAACCATATTGGTTCCACTAAACCAGGTGCCTTTAAAACAATTTCGACTACCATTAATTTCACGTTATATTCATTCATAAGACTTCACTCCAAATTGTTTGATATATAACATGCCATATCTCAGCACTGCGTCTATTTCTCATGGCGTTGATCTGTTGCACACTTCGAGCATGAAAATAGATAGAGGCGGCACCCTATTCATGGCAAGGGGAAGCCAGTGGCACACCTCCCCCACCAGCCTGTCGTCTGCCAACGATGATGTCGGGATAACTGTTCTCAGATGCTTCCTGGCGAATTCTCCATCGTCCGTCCACTCTGTTCATCAGAAACCGCGATTCGTCAGAGAAAGCAACCCTTTGCCACTTGGCCGAGGTCCAATGGCGATAGTCCATTGCGAATTGGAGGCGTTTTCGGCGATGCACAGGCATCAACATGGGTGCTGTTACTATATGCCTGCTCCGGAGCCCCAACCTCAAGAGGGATCGTTGCACTGTCTTGGTGCTGACACGCCTAGTGGCCCCACTGTTCATTTACTGTGTCAGTTGCTCAACAGTGGCACGCCGATTGGTCTTGGCCAGGCATCGTAACCGACGCTCGCCTCTAGGATCGATGGCCCGTGGGGCCCCACAGTTACCTCTTCGATTGCTCGAAACTGTCTGGTTCGTCCAGCCGCGGTACACCTTCACAACGGCAGCCCTAGAGTAGTTCACAAAGGTGGCCGTTTCTGAAATGCTGCCCCCAATAAAACTGTGTGGACCGTTAAAATTTGATCGCATTCCATGAATAGTTTCCAAGTTACGCAGTCTAAATCGTAACAGGGGATGATCAATGCAGCCAATGATCATCCCCTTTTGGAGGTCCGACAGGTCATTTGCTCTGCCAATGACGGCGTCAATTGCTGTGTTAACGGCTGCTACTACACGTCTGCCGTTGTCAGCTTTTAATGATATGCAATGATTTTTCATCTGCATACCATGGGACGTTCCAACGTGTTCGAGGAGAGGTGGTCATAATAATGTGTCCCGACCGTGTATATCATCCGCATAGAGCATGCTTATCATATTAATATTTATTTTTACCCTGATAAAATATGTATAAGGGAGAAAGGTAAAATGCTTAGCAATGAGGTGGAGTTTGAAGCAACTGAAGGTGTCTGAGATGAAGTCGGTTATCAGGTCGTTACATTCAAATGTCGGATTGCAGAGGTCATCTTTAATGGCCCTCTAGAAAGGACATCTTCACACGTGCTATTCGAAATAACCCCCATTGCAATCCAAACATTGTTGCCAACGATTTGGCAGCTTCTCGAGCCCTCTCCGATAGAATCCAGGGTCACGGGACTCAATAAACTCCCGGAATGAGTTTTCGACGTCTGCTTGGGTTAGGAATGTTTTCCTCCGGAGAAAATTGTCCAGGCTCTGGAAAAGATGGTAGTCGGTAGGGGAGAAGTCCGGTGAGTACGGGGGATGTGGAAGCACCTCATAGCCCAGAGCCTGTAGTGCCTGCACGGTCGTTCATGCAACGTGCGGACACGCGTTGTCATGCAGCAGAAGGACGCCTTTGCAATGCACAAGTGCAGGTTGTTGCTGGCACAGTTTTGTGTGCATACGATGCAGTTCACGACAGTAGGTCGCAGCGGTGATCGTTTCCCCCTGCTGCAGGAAGCTGTAATGCACTACACCACGGATGTTCCACCAAACTGTAACCATGAGCTTCCTGGGGTGCAACAGGGTTTTAGGAAACTGTCGCGGGGATTCATCAGCATCCAGCCACTGTGCTGATAGTTTCCTATTGTCGTATTGGAGCCACTTCACGTCGCAGGTGACAATGCGATCAAGAATCCCTGCTTCTTCATGACGCAAAAGCAATTCCGTACCCACCCCCAACCGACGCTTTTTTTGGTTTTCCGTAAGTTCATGTGGGACCCATTTGTCCTGCTTTTTCACCTTGCCGATGGTCCTAAGGTGTCTAATGACAGTCGACGCTGATACAGCATGATCCCCTGCAAGGTCCCGAACAGTTTTTGATGGGTCTTCTTCCACAAATCGCTTCAGATCAGCGTCATTCAACACGTTGGGCAGTCTGCCGCGTGGCTCATTTACAAGGTCCGTCACTCCCGCCCGGAATTTTCGGAACCAACTTTGGAGAGTACGTTCGTTTATGGTGCCTAACCGAATACCTTATTGATGTTTCGAGAGGCGTTGGATGCAGTGTGATTCAACCTGAACTCGTTTTTCCAAAATTCAGGAAAGGTGCCAGTAGTGAGGGACCTATTGAAAATGATCAATAGGGGTAAGGATAGGGCCGAAGCGCAAGTGAACACAAATAAAGGGCGAATATTATCGGGGCCAGGAGATTTGTTTGGGTCTATTGCCTTCAGTTTGTTTTCCAGTTCAGTGGAGGAGATGCTCACACAAGATAAATCTACTTCATTAGGATAGTCAAATATATAGTCACTAAGATGTACTTGGGTATTATCATAGACACTATCAAAGTACTTGGAGAATAGATTTGCAATGTCAAATGAGTTGTTGTGAGCCTCGTCATTATAGCTCATATATGATGGTAGTTCATTTGTGGATTTCCTTGAGTTGATGAAGTTCCAAAGGGGCTTCTTGGAAGATGTAATATTGGATTCGATAGAGACAATGTACTTGTTATAGCAAGATTTAGCTAGAGACTTGTACTAAGATCTAAGGTTAGAAAAATGAACATAGTCTAAATCCGCATTAGTGGTCTTGTATTTGTAATGGGAGGCTTTCTTTCTAATAATAAGGTGTTTAAGTTCAGAGGAAAACCATTTGGGAAAGATTTGATTTGTGATTCTAAATTTGGGGACAAACTTGTTTATGATGTCATAGAAATGAGTCACAGCAGAGTGTAAATCCATTGTGTCAAGTACACACCAATTCACCATTTGTAGATGGTTATTGGCAGTGGTGTGCTGGCAAATTTTTAACCGGCTCCACAACTACTCAGTTGAACCTAAGACATGAATTAATGTATAAAAAATAAAATTATTTGTAATTTTTCATGTCTTTGGAATTCAACAAACGGCTCGCAAAATATTACGAAATTAAATAAGCGGCACGAAAAATCTCGAGCGAGCCGGTGCGAGCCGGCTTCCAGCACGGTTGCAACAATTTCGGATACACTCCAGCAGGCACCCTGAAACTCCTTACTGTTTTTTTGAATTTTTTTTTTAAATACACTCCCCAGACCCCCCCCCCCTCTAACGAACTGATATATACCCCAACCTATTTGGTTACAGGGGGCAGTTGGTTTCCCCCCGGCCGGTTACAGGTTTCGCGACAATTCAATTGGCACTGGACATTCAATTTCTCGGTATATATCACTTATATCAGGTACATATAATTACTCGGCGCAGCCCCCCAGTCTTTAAAAAAAAAACCAGTAAAAAAACAGTAAGGAGTTTCAGGGTACTTGCTGGAGTGTATCCGAAATTGTTACAGCCTTCTACTTCTATTCTAGCACACCACTGGTTATTGGTGTCATCGTAGTTAGCTTTATTAAAGTTGAAAATGAAAGAGTCATATTTTAGGCCATTTGCAATGCGTTCAACATACAGGTATCCGTGCAAGGGCGGATGATATGGATCAGGATGAACTAAGGGGTCTGCGTCCATGGTGCTTATTTTCGCGGATGATAGCACTAGATCCAGGATAACATCATTTTCATTTGTAATCCAATTGTATTGACTGAGATTAAGGTAGCTCAAAGAGTCAATAAGAATGTTACAAAGGGGATTAAGTCCAGTCCTGTTTGTGCATTTATTGTCCGCAGACCAGAAGGATGTGAGACTGCGTTGATTATAATCACCAAGGATACAGATATGTGAGTCAGTATGTACCAAGGATAAATGTTCAACCTCATTGAGATGGAGTTGGTAGCTGATTAAAGTTGCATCCGGTGGGATATAAACGGTACAAATAATGATGGACTGATCAGCTAAGTTGATCTTGGTGAATATATGCTCCACTTGATGGATCTCAGACTCCAGTACAAGGGACGACATGCGATTATTGATTGCAATAAAAACACCAGCTCCTGACGATTTAGTACTCACGAGGGCGTCCCGATCACAACGATATACGTACATTGTACTGGGGTAGGCCTAGCTCGGAATTATTAATATCAGGAGAAAGATTAGATTCAGTAATGCAGATGACATCATAGGAGTGGCAATTTACGGAAATAAAAAAATCGTAGATTTTTGAGCGAAGGTAGTTAACGTTTTGGTAGTAAATGGATAAACCCGTCGTAGTTAGTTTTTTTTTTATTTATTTATTTTCACAATTTGTGGAGATTTTCTCCCCGTTTTTACGCCATTCAGCCAGGACATTTTTTAAAGATTTCAGATAATTACGTTGAATTAAAGTTCTACCAAACGTGATTGTAGCACCGAACTTTTGGGTGATTAATTTCCTGTGGGCGAAGAGTTGGGTCGCATCAGATTTGGAGGGTAGGGTTACCTTGAGAGGGTGCACCCTGCCAGCAGTTGATCTGCCCAATCGGGATAGGTGGATGCCGTCGACGGGCAGGGTCAGGAAGAACAGTAAGAATAATATTGCTCACCTGATTCTTATCGTCAAGGATTTTTTCGTCAGCTGCTGTTTTGTTACTTTCCTGAACACCAAACAGAATGACATTTTTTTCACGTGAGCGCCTGTTTTCCAACTCATGGATCATGTGATCAACGACATCATCCGGGATGGCGTTTTCTTTACCTTCAACTGTTGTTTCAGATCTTGCCATACAAGGTAGTGATTCACGCTATTCTACTACATGGTATGCCTGCTTGGGCTTCCATTTGCAAATCGAGGTGGAAAGATCTTCAGATTTTCCAAAATGTTACCCTCTGGTCTATTGCGTAACTTGACAGAAGAGTTGCCAACAACCTATCCATCTATGAGGATCTGTGGACGACCCACTTTTGTTCTTATGTCCAAACACTTCTCAGGAACATGCTGCCCAAGATGGAAAATCATGAAAATACTCTGGTTGCTGGTATTTTAGACCACTCACTCATTATTAGGGGCCCCCCTCAGGTTTCAAAGACCCTGTCATATCCTGGATGTCATTTTCGACAAGGCCGACTTCCGCAACTACTGGATCTCCTAGATCCTAGTTTTTTGGGTTTGCTGTTCGTCAATCTGCAATCTGATTATTACCCCTACCATGAAGGGACTCTTCTCTGGATGACTTAAGAGGTTCGTCAGGCAGTGGCGTAGCTAGCATTTTAGCGCCCGTGTTCAATTTTTCATTTTTAGCTTTTTAGTGCCCCTAATTCGTTTCGCCCATGTACTTTGCATATCTTGGCCGCCCTTAGCTTTTTTCCCATTTCAGTGTACCTCATTTGGTTTACTTTTTGGATGAACGTGTCAAGTGAGCTAGGCTCCTGGACCACTCGTGCTACTTTTTTCACTACACTGGCCGATTGTCTTGTTAATCACTCACTGATGATGAGAGCGTAGCTCTCGGAATGTACAGTCGGGTGCAAAAAGGTTTTACCTGCTCCGTAGGAACTGAGCTTACCGGATGTTGATCGGTTGCAAAATCAGGTACTTTTACTGAGAGTCAAGGCATATTAGACTGGACTTGTCCCTTCTGAATGAAAATAGGGTAGCAGGTATACGCTTGGGATGTGCTATTCACGTGCACAACTATGACGTAAATCTAAACCTTTATGCACCCGACTGTACATTTGGGTCCGTTAATAAAATTCTTGTGGATTAGTGGTTTCTTTTGTTTGTTTATTTATTTATACTCGTTTGAATACGATCAAATTTAAATGGTACAGAGGGTTGAGTACGTTAGAATTAAACGATTTACATATGCAAATTCTCCAGCCACATGATTGACAGGGATACGCTGTCGTGAAGAGTTATAAAGGAGATATCGCTTCATCATTCTTAATCGTTGTACAAGCCTAGCTGCGAGAATGCCGCCAAAAATCGATAGATATTGAGAAGGATATATAACTGCACTTTCCGACGCGAAGTAGTCCTATTCCATGATTATAAAACAATGCAAATCCAGGGTCTCACCATTTCGAAGGCAGGAATCTGTAACATACTAAATAAAAACAGAAAAACCGCAATACCAGTGTTACGAATAGAGACAAAGAGACTTACGCAGACGGTGACGATACAAGAACTGACTTTTTATTTCCAGCTTATGAAATAATCAACCAATCAGAACAGTGGTAAATAGGTAGCGCTCATTGGTTCTGTCTGTCTTTAACTGGCCGCAAGGTCTATAAAAGGTCTATAAAAGGTCTTTAACTGGCCGCAAGGTCTTTTATAGACCTTGACTGGCCGATGAGAAAACAGCGCCCTCTGGTGACGAGGGCGGCCGCTACAAATCTTCCCCCGTTAAGTTTTGGCTTGTAGACCCAGGAAATCTGGAGTTTCGAAAGGCGCCCTGATCGTGTGTAAAAACCTCTCTCATCTTCAGGTTCGAAATACGCTGGTTTGAGGCGATCAATTGAGATCCAATTCGTTCTGCTTCCTATTTCGATTTCGAAAGCCTTGGCTTGCTTGTCTGTGATCCGAAAAGGTCCTTTGTAAAGGTGAACCAATGGTGGTTTGTGACAATCCTCCCGCACGAACACGAACTTGCACGTTGCAAGGTCTTGGGGAATATGCGTTCGACTCCATTTCTGTTCCCTTGCGCGGCGAACTTCTCTGCTATCTTCCTCAGGTGTTCTATTTGGATGTCGTTTGCAGTCGGGTCCCTAGGAAAGAATTCTCCCAGGACCACCAATGGTTGACCGTAAACCATTTCCGCGGCTGAATGCTGGATGTCCTCTTTTGGCGTCGTCCGTAAACCGAGTAGAACCCACGGGAGTTGGTCTGTCCAATTCGGGCGGTTAGAGCTGTCTTCAGGGTCCTATGCCAACGCTCAACCAGACCGTTTGCTTGGTGGTGATATGCGATTGTGTGGTGTAGGTGGAATCCTAACAATTGACTGAGGCTCGTCCAAAGCTCGGAGGTAAATATGGAACCCCTGTCCGAGGTTATATGTTGTGGTAGTCCGAAACGGGATATCCAAACATTCACAAGCGCTGAGGCACAGGTGGACGCAATGGCGTCCGTGATAGCGATGGCTTCAGGCCAACAGCTGAAACGATCGATGATGGTGAACAGATATCTTTTTCCTTTTGATGGAGGAAGGGGCCCCACAATGTCCACGTGAATATGGGCGAAACGGCGTATTGGCTGTGGGAACGAGCCTAATGGGGATTTGACATGCCGGGTGATTTTGCTGCATTGGTATTGCGGGCAGCATCTTGTCCATGTGCGGGTGTCTTTGGTGATCAAGTGCCCACGAATTTATCTGTCAAGAGGCAGGTTGTGGCACGAATGGAGGGGTGGGCCAAACCATGAATAACATCAAACACCTTGTGTCGGAGCTTTTTAGGGATGAGTGGCCTAGGTCGGCCAGTGCTGATGTCACAAAGCAGTTTTGTGTGTCCAATGTCGACGTACTCCCATCTGAGCCCAGTACACGTAGTTTTGTACGCTAGAGTTTCGGGGTCATTCTCTTGCTCTCTCGCAATGTCGCTGTAGTCAAGTTCTAACTGTACAGATGCTATTTCCACACGGGATAGCGCATCCGCTACTGGGTATGTTTGCCAGGGAGGTATATTTTATGGTGCCTAAAGTCTCGGCAATGATTGACAAATGGCGCTGCTGACGGGTCGTCCAGGCGTCTCCGGATTTAGTAAGAGCTGTCACAAGTGGCTTGTGATCCGTGCAGATTGTGTAAGGCGTGCCCTCTAGCATATAGCGAAAATGCCGGATAGCGAGGTATACAGCCAACAATTCGCGGTCGAAAGTGCTGTTATTTCTTCTCAGGGGGGCGTAGTTTCTTACTGAAAAAGGCTAGTGGCTGGCGTGCGCCCTGAACAGCTTGTTCCAACACTGCTCCTACAACAACATTGCTTGCGTCTGTGGTCAGGAACAACGGGCCATTTGGCATAGGTATGGCAAGGGTTAAGGCGTTCGACAGGGCTTCTTTGCGGCTGCTACACCAGCAACATTGGACGAACCTGGACCCTCAAGACAACGATCCACTCCAAGCAGAACACCGGAGGTTGTAGCCAAAGTCAAGCGTCTCATCTCTGCAGAAAATCCCAAAACTCAAAGGGCTGCAGAAAATAAAGTAGGGGTATCAGAGTCAACGGTACACAACATAATCCACAAAAATCTCTGACTGGTTAAGCGTCTAATATGGGTGCATCAGGATAAAGCTGCGAGCCATATGTCCAAGTCAATTTGCGAACACTGAAACAGGAGACGGGCATACATTCAATTCCGTTTGAAGACATACCCGTGAAATCTCCAGACGCATGCCCCATGGATTATTGCGACTTCGGACTGCTGAAACGTGCCCTTGGAAGTAGATGACTCCATACACTGGACGGTCTATGGAAAGCCTGTGAAGAAGGGTAAGCACCGATCGACCTAAATTCTCTGCAGCGAAGTCTTATTGAATGGAAACTGCGATGCAGAGCCATAGTTCGACACCGTGGGCACCAGATAGAACATCACCGAACCTGGCGGCGGGGTTTCTCATAGACTTATGATGCTTGCAAATCGTTTAGTTGTAACGTACTCAACCCTCTGTATACACAGATTTATGTTCCCTTTATTCTTTCAAATTTCATTATCCTAGATGTTATAGAACGTGAGTTATTAACTTGTTGATCTTGGCGGCGGCATTTTTATTACTGTTCGTATCTCAGTTATCGTTCAAATTCGGACCAGAGTCATTCCACGTCAAATACGATACAAAATCGGGTGACAATTGACCTTAGGGTCTCCATTTTTCTCCAACTTTATCAGTGTATTCTAGTGGATAAAATGTAATGCATGCATAGTTTCGTTTGCCAGATAAAAATATATTTTAGTTTACATTAATTATCAAAAATATCAAAATTTTGCGCATCTCATCACATAAAGCGAAGCATATCTCTGGTTAGATTCGTCGTAGGGAATTGTCGTATATATCAAATGGAAGCTAAAATGAATCACTTTTTACTTTAATTTACTTTATGGACTTCAAAATAAAATATGAGAGGGGATCACTTTAATTTTATAAAATCATATATTAACCTGAAAACGAGTTTAATTCCCTCATATCCATTGCAAAACAGTACGAAATTATAGGATGGAATTCCAAGTAGTTCAATCAGTATTAAATTATTTATCAGGTCCTGATTTGATGTGTGAGCAGGAGCAGGAATACAACAATGGCTCAGACGACGTCCTTGAAGCGACGATCAGGTCATGAGCAGTTAACATTATTAATTAAATTACATCATTTCATTTATTTTCTATACTTCTAAAAGGAATTCCACTGTGAAATTTGGGTGGTCATTAGAACAAATATCAAGAAATATGCTAGCATTTTATTTACAGATTTTTAATATGTTGTTTTAATTTAAAATTTTCAAAATTAAGTTTAAAATCATGTTAAATAATTTTTTTTAAATTTCAATTATATCTAAAAAATATATAGTTTAAAAGCCCACATTTTAAGCTTTAAAATGAGCTATGAATGAACCTCTATGAGGTACAGTTTCAGAGAAACATGCGTTTATAGAACACCTTAACCGGCTAATTTCTGTGAATATTTTTGTAAGAAATTTAAGAAAATTAACATCGTGGGGTTACTTACTTTGATGTAGGGAATGTATAAAAAAAAGTTTGAACCTTTTATAAAAATGTAGTATTTGTTAGGTGTTCCCTTTCATGTAGAATGGCTCACCCATGTTCATATGAACTTTTTTTATAGAATCAAAGATGCATTTTGCAAGGAAAAAAAAAAAGTGTTTTGGAAAAATATAAATATATTTTGCGAAACAGAATGTGTAGTTTGGAAATAAAAAGCTTATTTTGCGGAATGAAAATGCATTTTGGAAAAAAAAAATTAAAAAAAAAAAAA
>JAHWFO010047191.1:901318-912495 GCA_023313115.1 Rhysida immarginata | reverse complement strand
ATGGGTAAGGATTATTCCCGACCTTCGAGTCGGGGCCTGCTCTGCCGATTGAGTTACTGCGTTGTGGCTTCAATGAAGTTTATTTGGATATCTTGTAACAGCAAAGCTGTTCATATCCGCGGTAGCTCAGTTGGTTAGAGCGGTGTCAGCGATAGGCATGGTCCCCGGTTCGAATCCGGGTCGTGGAATTTTTCCTTCCCTTTTCAATTTATCTTTCGAAATATTGGAGTGTGTCTTCAGTTATTATCTTACATTTGAGTTATTTTCATCAATTTATTTGATGGTTAATGGGTAAGGATTATTCCCGACCTTCGAGTCGGGGCCTGCTCTGCCGATTGAGTTACTGCGTTGTGGCTTCAATGAAGTTTATTTGGATATCTTGTAACAGCAAAGCTGTTCATATCCGCGGTAGCTCAGTTGGTTAGAGCGGTGCCAGCGATAGGCATGGTCCCCGGTTCGAATCCGGGTTGTGGAATTTTTCCTTCCCTTTTCAATTTATCATTATTTATATTGATAAACGGCCATTTTTCAAGGTAATATGTTGATAAACACGAGTTAAAATTTTGTGAAGATACCGTTTCAGATCAAAATAATTTTGTGAAGATACCGTTTCCACTTAAAATAATTTTGTGAAGGTACCCTTAAACGATACCAATTTGGCCTTAGATAGATCCCTGATCACTGTATCGTCGCTATTTAATATAATGAATTATTTAGCATAATATACAAATCATATAGAAAATTTTTAAGCGTTAATAGTCTTGTGTTAAGAAATAAGCCCTATCCTTCCTTTTATGCATTCCTGCTCTATGCGTTGATTTATTTATTTATTTATTTTGGGGAAAAAACTGTTATTGATGAACATTTATATCAGGTCATTGCATATCAAAGGATTGCAGGTGGATTGCAGAGGTCATCTTTAATGTCCCTCTAGAAAGGACACCTTCACATGTGCTATTTGAAATAACCCCCTTTGCAATCCAAACATTGTTGCCAACGATTTGACAGCTTCTCGAGCCCTCTCCGATACAATCCATGGTCATGGGACTCAATAAACTCCCAGAATGCGTTTCTGAGGTCTGCTTGGGTTAGGAACGTTTTCCTCTGGAGAAAATTGTCCAGGCTCTGGAAAAGATGGTAGTCGGTAGGGGAGAGGTCTGAAGAGTAGGAGGGGTGTGGAAGCACCTCGTAGCCCAGAGCCTGTAGCGCCTGCACAGTCGTTCGTGCAATGTGCGGACGCGCGTTGTCATGCAGCAGAAGGATGCCTTTGCGATGCACAAGTGCAGGTTGTTGCTGGCACAGTTTTGTGTGCATATGATGCAGTTCACGACAATAGGTCACAGCGGTGATCATCTCCCCCTGCAGCAGGAAGCTGTAATGCACTACACCACGAATGTTCCACCAAACTGTAACCATGAGCTTCCTGGGGTGCAATGGGGGTTTAGGGAACTGTCGCGGGGGTTCATCAGCATCCAGCCACTGTGCTGACCATTTCCTATTGCCGTATAGGAGCCACTTCTCGTCACAGGTCACAATGCGATCAAGAATACCCACTTCTTCATGGTGCAAAAGCAATTCCGTACACACCTCCAACCGACGCTCTTTTTTGGTTTTCCGTAAGTTCATGCGGGACCCATGTATCCTGCTTTTTCACCTTGCCGATGGTCCTAATGTGTCTACTGACAGTCGACGCTGATACTGCATGATCCCCTGCAAGGTCCTGAACAGTTTTTGACGGGTCCTCTTCCACAGATTGCTTCAGATCAGCGTCATTCAACACGTTGGGCGGTCTGCCACGTGGCTCATTTGCCAGGTCTGTCACTCCCACCCGGAA
Source organism: Rhysida immarginata (assembly GCA_023313115.1). NCBI lineage: Eukaryota > Metazoa > Arthropoda > Chilopoda > Scolopendromorpha > Scolopendridae > Rhysida > Rhysida immarginata. The sequence continues at coordinate 910,661 of JAHWFO010047191.1, read as the reverse complement.
TTTTCGGAACCAACGTTAGACAGTACGTTTGTTGATGGTGCCTACACTGTTTCTGTTATTGATGTTTAAAGAGGCGTTGGATGCAGTGTGATTCAACCTGAACTCGTAATGCATTATCACATGTAATTCGTATGAAATCATGACTATCTTCGCTTGGGTTCAAACGCTATTAAATGTCATTGCAGACATGCACATTTCAGGCAGCTGGTCACTGATAGGTTTATCTCTAGGAATGTACCACTTTGTTATGGGTACTTGCTACTAAACGTGGAAACCATGCTGAAGCACGGAACCCACCTCGAAATCCGACATTTCATGTGCAACGACCTGATAATAGGATTGTGAATGTTGCGAATTCTGATCTGTGCATAGAAATGCACAAGTTTATATAAACACTGAGAATTATAGTTCTCAGATCGGATCTTGAGCCCCCATTTCAACTCCTTTCTGTGCATGACGTCATAATTGATCATGGATTATGTCTTTCTTGTGTGGTTATTATAGCAACCATGCTCTTTCTTACACTTCTTCCCACACTTGGTATTTGTCTCTTCAAGGCTGAGCTCAAAGTGTGAGTGATAATCAACCATGACAAACGCAGATGCAGAAGCTCCTTGGAAGAATTGTTATTTTATATAATAATATACACTGAAGTGCCAAAAGTCATGGGAGTATTGTATGCAGATTTTCAGGTGTTGCTTGCATTGTGTAAAAGGTGTATAAATAGGCAGAGAGGCATCAGTGCTGTCAATTCGACTGTTAGCAGTCATCTGAAATGACTGTAGCATGATTATGGCCTCACGATGAGAATTATCAGTTTGAACGTGGAAGGGTAGTTTGAGCTAGATGCATGGGACATTCCATTTCTAAAGTGGTGTGGATATTCAACATTCTTCGACCCACAATGTCAAGGGTGTACAGAGAGTACCAGTGACAGAGCTAATAGGGGTGCAAAGGGAGCAACCGTTCCTGCTCAGCACATTTTTTTCAAAACTGGTCACTTTAAAATTTGTTTGGCATGTGCCATGGCACCTTTTTTTTATCTGCTTGCTCTCCCTAACTTTAAAATCTAGCTCCACTGCTGGAGAGTATCTCGTTTCAGGCATTACCTCACACCATGGACAGCACAATGGCTGACCACGGCTGCTAAATGCTAGTGACCAACAACATCTAAGCAGAATGGTCCTTCGTAACAGACCCATATAACTATGTCAGTTAACAGCTACATTCAATGAAGGCATACAATGTGTCACATACCTATGGACTCGGCCTTATTTTTCTCATATACCAATTTTTTTAAAACAAAATAAATGTGTGCATTACATCAGTACATATGATACACTAAACAATTAACATAAACTTTGTTTCACCTGTTAAAGCCTAAAACTTTTATGCTTGTTATTTTCTTCATAATCAGCATTTTCAAATTTTTGGGTGTCACATATCTATGGTATCACCCCTAAAACTGAATAAAAAAAAAAGGAAATGGATCATGCAAAATGTACATAAATGATGAAATTGCATTCATTACTACAGAATAACTTTTCCATGAAGGTTATAAGAACTTAAAACAACAATGTACTAAAATGCCAGGATGATCTGTGTTGAATGAATCGGAAGTGAGAAAAATTTATTAATTCCGTAGCCAAGGACTTTTTAAGATAGAGATAGTGAAGAAGTTAGGAAGATCTCGAAAAGCCGTCCGTAGTGTGCTAAAAAAAAAGTGATGACTATGGCAAGTTTAACCCCCTGTGCTCTGATTTGACCTTGAGTTCGCAGGGTCAGAAGTTTCTATTTAAATGGAGGAAAAATTCTTCGATAGATAGTGCAATAAACAACATGAAAAAAAAACAGTATATATTAAGATTTTTGTATGAAATTTTTACAGGATATTAATTAGACATTATAGTTTACATTTTTAGTAGTCAGAATAAGTATGATAACGTTTACATAATCGTCATATGTTTTCTGTTTATACGTTTGGCTATCGAAACATTGTTTGGCATATTTATTAGTTTCGGAAGAAATCATTTCTCAAAATGTATCTGGTAAAATTACAGAAAACACATCTAAAGGTTGGGGATTTGATCCTAATCCGTTTCTGAATCATTACTTTCGCATAAATATCTTTCAATCTCAGACGAAGACGATTGCACATGGCGAAGTTCGAAACGAGAGTGACAAGCATTAAATTCTTTTCGATTTTTGTGCCACCTATTGAAGATTTTTAAAAACTATAAAGTGTATATGAAAGAGAAAGAGATACAGAATGGTAAACATTTGCCATCTCTTGTAAAAATAAAAAAAGAAAATGGCAGTGGAAACTGAAACTTCAGAACGAGTCAGACTCGTGGTCTAGCGATAAGGCACTTGAACCAGACAACGAGTCAGACTCGTGATTAGTAGCCAAGGGGTTAAGCGAAAGGCAAGGAAGAAGGTGTTAAGTACACGAGCCCACAGAAGGATTTTCCAATTAGCCACCACACAGGAACATTCTACAAGGTGAGACCAGAAAATTCAGTGAATAATTTGGAAAAAAAAACGGACAGGTATTTCAGAGATAATACCTTACTCTCCTTCAGAGTAAGCCCCCAAGGCCACAATACACTTTGACATTGTTTGTACAGCTGTTGCATGGCATGTAAAAAAAAATCCTCTTTCGGTCGTGCTTGATGTTCCCTCGTCACAGCTATTTGAATATCCGGAATGTCGAGAAATCTGTGTCCTTTCATTGTTGATTTAGGAGAAGCTCACGAATATGTTCGATATTGTGCGGTTTAGCGCTGGTGGTCAACTTTCCACATTGTGGTTCATCTTCGAGGGTTACTGATCCTTCACGTAAACACTTAACCACTCATACACACATTTTCAGGTTGCAGCATCTTCACTGTACACTGTCTTTAACATTTTGTGGTTTTCCTGTGGTTTTAACCAATTTAAAACAGAATTTCGTATTGACTCTTCTCCATTATCAGTTTTAAACTCACTGCACTCTAATCACTGCCGCATGAACGTAAGTCTACAACAATGGTGAAGGCACATTTGCATTTGTTAAAAGACAAAAAGAAGTTCAATCTCAGTGGACCGGACAGCAATTCTTATTCCTGGCACAATTTACGTAAAGAACCTCGCACTAAATTCAGTAGGAACTTTAGCAGTGGCTCTATGATGGTTTTTGGGGGGCTTTTAGATTTGGAGGAAAGGCAGATTTTGTTTTCTTTTCAGGATGATTGGGTTTAAAAGTATACTAAAACATCCTTTATGAACATTTGATTCCATTTGCCCCATTAATTGGAGGACTACAGAAGGCTTAACTGAAAAAGTGAAGTTGCCACCAATCAGTCCAGACCTGAATCCAATGGAGAATTTATGGAGACTCATTGTGCATAAGGCCTATACACAAAATAAGCAGTTTGTGCATGTCAATGAATTAAAGTTAGCTATTTTAGATGCTTGAGATGAACTTGATGATTCCATACAAAAAAAGCTTATAAAATCATTGCCTAACAGAATTTTAAGCCTCTTACACGCTGTCGACTGGATTCTGGAGGCCAAAAAATCAAGAGCGACACATTTGGTACCTGGGAAGTTGCACAACTGTTGGGATGCCTTGTTTCTACTGACGTCTTCCCACTGTGGGAGCAGCCACCCCTTCCCAATTGTATTTTTTGTTTATATCTTTGAAATAAACAATCGCGGTTGGCCTGAGGATGGTGCTAACTGTGTGGCTTCACCAGTGTCCCCGCACTTCTTAAGTCCATGTGCCTTGAGTTTCCACGGTATGAAAATGGGCTTGCAAGAGCATTTAGCATATTGCATGAGGCTTCGCTTTTTCTTGGGCCTTTTCATTACCGCCCCTTGTCTATTTCATTTTAATTTATTGTCAAGTTTTCGCAAGACCTCGAAAAAAAATTTGGAATGTGCCTTTATTTCCAGGTGTACCTAATATTTCTTTTTTCTTTTCTTTTTTTCTATTTTTTTTATTTGATAATATAGCCACTGCAACTGCATCCTCCATGTCCATCTTGAGAGATAACCGGTACCATGCTGAACGTCAATAATAAGGTGAGAACAAACAAGAGCTATACAAACGGTGGCAGCTGTTTGTTTACCCATTCGGTCTCCTGTCTTCGGTTTCCTATTGTTTCTGGCTGTTTACAACCACAATTGCCGGCAAATAGTCGACAGTGCATAAGAGGCCTTAACGTTATTTCTCAAAAGGGAGGATATATAGGTTATTAAGTTCTTGAAAGACCATATGTTGTGACTGTATATGTTATAACTTAACGCTGATTCTATAAGTATGTGAAAGTCAAAACTCTGAACATGCTGATTGTAAAGCAAATTACAGGTATAAAGTAAAAGCAAAAATTGTTTTGTAAAAAGCAAAAATTCATCATTCATAAAAACAAAAATTGTGAAACAAAGTTTATGTTAATTCTTTAGTGCATCATATGCACTGGTGTAAAGCACACATTTATTTTATTTTAATAAAGTTGGTATATCGGAAAAATCAGGCTGATTCCATAGAGCTTGTTCAAGAAATAGGTCACGCTGTTTTTTTGCATTTTCAACCCCCCCCCCCCCCTCTGTTCCTCCATGTCACATTTTCCATACCCCCTTATATATATACATACGTATATATATACTTGTAAGACGTCACACCATATAAGATACGCGCCCCCCCCGCGGGGGGGGGAAAGGGGAGGAGTAATCTTTGGTTAGTTTCAAACACAACCTGTTTCAGGGTTCGCGCTAGGGCAAAATATCTACGAGTCAATTTGACTCCCTAGCCTGAAAACTGAAGTCAAATTTCAGAAGATGCGAGTCAAAATTTAGATTCTTTTTAACCTCCATATTTTTACATGCATCCACAATCTTTATAGTTACTGCTATAGTTAAGTAGAAATTTAAAGAAGACCGCATGTGACAAAATGAAGTGAGGTTAAAATGTGGTGAGAAAGATTTGGGCCGATGATATCCAAAATTTAACAAGTCAATTTTGACTCGCTGGTCAAAAAATCACGAGTCAATTTTTAGCAAAAATGCTCATTTGACACGTAAATTGCGAGTAAGCGTGAACCCTGTGTTTGAAGTAAGATTTTATTGTTGTTTATGTGTAAATCGGATAAAATTTGAAAAGTCTCATGGACTTGTATAATGAAATTTCAGGTTTTTGCCTTAGGTGTTGACAATTGTGATTTTTGAAATTTGAAAATTTAACTATCCAAAAAAATCTTGCAAACATTCTAAGAAGGCGCTTTAATCACGACACAGAAGTACAATTATTAATGTATCATGAGCAATTGAGTCTCGACAATGCGATCATTGCATGCACGTGCTGACGTCAACAATGTTTAAAAGATAAAGTAACAATTTATTCATTGTTTACTCCTCATTAAGAATCAATTGTTACATGACATGCCATTATCTTGGTATTCTTTAAGGTCTCTGTTAGCGTACGTGCAATCAACTTGAAGGGGTCCACGAAAAAACCTGAAAAGTTGATATAACCGAAATAAGACCTTGATGATGATATTGTCGAAAAAATAATTTGAAAAATGGTTAATTCATTTTTAAGTTAACATGCAAACAGTGGACAGATAAACGTACAGCCCAAACATGCATTCTTAAAAGTAGCTTTTAGCTAAAGTTCCTAATAAGGAAGCATTATTATCCTGTCCATTGTGTGGATTGGCTGATGCAAACAATTTGAAAACAGTTATTGTTTTGATTGTTACATATAATAATTAAAATAAACATTATTGTGAAACTCAAAATAGTCAGAATTTTAATTGTTATTGATTTTTTTATTGATATAATAAGCCACAGATAGCAAAGGCATTTTTTTGTTTTTAAAAAATGTAGCGTCGCTTCGTTGATAACATTGATATAACATTTGAGAAGCCATTTAATAGAATGTAAAATCATACAAGACTTATCACCATAGTATAATTAATCAGATGGAACAGATACTTAATCTAGAGGGTGTCTCGTAAGTTTCCATGCATAGGAAAAATAAACCTTTTTTTAAACACATTTAGATGCTTGTCCTCCACTGCTGAAGTCATGAACTTATATGACACCATGTATATGAATAAAAGCCAATTTGTGTATATTCTTGATAATCTCTACAATCATCAACACTGATGGGGGTCAAACTTTGCATAATTCTTTTAACATAGTTCGGGAAAGATTTTTAACTACTTTGCAATGGATTCATTGCCTTGCCGCTGCAAAGCAAGTAGAAAATCATACACTGATTTTGTGGTAGCATGTTCTCATACATTTACATTTTGCATTTTCAATAATTACATCCTACACAGTTAGCCAAATTTGGCAAAAAAATCCTGAATTTGGTTATTCTAAAATTTACCTTAAAAAACCTGGCTTTGCTATATTCAACTAAACTGAGCATCAATTAGATTGGATTCTGGAATCTAACTTTGCGAATGTCCGAGGGCTGAATCTATGTACTTGAGCTTAAGTAAAATAATGCGTCTTGATTGCACAAATTTTGATTAAGGAATTGCTTTTTTTAAAAAAGCTTTGGATGTAACTGAGCAAAAATGCCTTGCTTAAGAGAAAACCACAAATTTTAATTTTCTTTGTAACTAATTCTTTATAAATTGTTTTTTTAGTTATAAGATCCACAACACCAAGAAATGATTCTCCATCTCAAGAAGAATTGCAAATTCCAGAAGTAAAATTAAATAGCATTCAAAGTTTCACTTCAAATTCTGAAGTATTATCAGCTGAAGTGTTGTGGACACTAAAAGTTATGGAATCTCACAATTCTTACAAATCAAATGAAAACATTAATGTAGTTTTTCAAAGAATGTTTCCTGATAGTGAAATAGCTAAAAAATTTACATGTGGAGAAAAGAAGTGTGCATATCTAAGTGTGTTTGGTTAGGTTAGATAATAATAATAATATGTGCACATCTTTGGTATTGCACCATGTTTTCAAGAACTACTGATGTCTAATTTAGCTTCGCAAACATTTGTCTTACTATTTGATGAATCATTGAATCTGAAAAAGCAGTCAAAACAAATGGATTTTTATATTAGATTCTGGAATAATAACATAGTTCAAACAAGATATTTGACTTCAGAATTCTTGGGTCATTCTAGAGCTGAAGATATGATTGAAAAATTCCACCATTGCATTTGCGATTTGAAACAAGAAAATTTATTACAATTGTCAATGGATGGACCTAATGTAAATTGGAAATTTTACAGAATAATCTCACGTGAAATTAAGAAGAATTTCAAAAAATCTCTGCTGAATATAGGTACTTTGACAATGCAAAAAAGAAACAATGCACTACGTAGCCATGCCAAAAAGAAACAAATTGAAATTGTAAAAGTTGATAACGACATCAATAAGAAAATTCTTGAACTAAAAGAACTGTAATGTGAAGTGTTTGATACTAACTGTATCTAATAAAGGATTTTTTGAACAGATTTAATGTTTCCTTAGTAATTATTTATGAATACATTATCCTTAAAATTATAAAATATTATGGTTTTGAAATTTTATTGAATTGCCTGGAAAAGTTTTGGAAAAGTCATGGAATTTTATTTTTGATCAAGCGTACGAACCCTGGATAAGCGATGACGATGCTATGTTTGGATGAAGATGATCTTGACACATTGAATGTTCCTAACATTATCCAAATCGAGAACGAAGAAACTGACATGCTAGTCATAAATAATATAAAGGAATGGGTTCAAAGTACATGGACACAAGATGATTAAATTTTGATCGTTCATTTGATTGGTTATGTTTTGTAAATTTTCTAAAATGTATGACTTATTGTTGATTTTATGAAAAAAAGATTTTAAATAGAAATATATAAATAATTTTGGAAGTGCTGTTTTAATTTAATAATTTTAAATTTAAAATAGCAAAATATGTGACATCACACTAGGGGAAGGGGGGTCACAGAAATGTGACCATCTGTGACAAGGACGGGGGAGGGGTCCAAAAATCATGAAATTCGTGTGACATAATTTATGGATGTCCCCTAACGGGCATTTGGAGTTCCCAGCTGGCTCGGCGAGTCGATTTCCTCAGACTGTGAGTGAGTGTTTGCTGAATGCGTTGGACATTCTTTTCCGACACTCGTGGCCTTCCAGGATTTTTGCCTTTGCAATGGCACCCTTTCTCAGTGAACTGACAAAACCACTAGGATATTCCATCTTTTTGGAAAATTGGTTCCATATATGTCACCGAATTAATTTTATCGAATTCAAGCACTTATCAACATGTCTTGGCAATGAAACAGAACTTCAGAATGTCCCCTACACGATGATAAGTAGAGTGGTGATATAAGTTGTTTCATTGCCGAGATATAGGCTTTCAACCACAGAGTAAACAGAGCGATCATGCAGCATTAGATATGTTAGCCAGCTGCGTCGCCACCGGAAACTCTCGCGTGGCCATCTTTTGGTGGGACTCGGATTGCAAATTCCACGTTACTTTCCATGTGTTTAGGCACGTATTTGAGGGTAGGGAATGGGTTTTTTCTACTTTAGCTACCGTGGAATGAGTGAACAACATGCCAAACTACTGCGTGGCATACGGATGTAACAAGAGAACAGCAAAAGACAGCAGGTTATCTTTTCATAGATAAAAAAAAAAAGTTTTCACCCATGCCCAAATCGCTGCAAATTATATCACCAGCCTTTCTTTGTGTCCCCAAAATTAAAAATGTTTTGTTTTCTAAAAAATGTTTGTTTGATAAAAATATCAAAGAATTTCAGTCATTTTTCAGCAGTATTATCAATGTAAGGTGCTGCTAAATGCTTTCAAAAGGTTCACTTTTAGATAAATAATTAAATATATACTGGAGATACCTACAGCTCTGCAACTTTCCCCAACGGCGTCTTATAGATGATAATGCATGTTTCAATCTTTAATTTCACTAGTCTTTCATTTATTCATAAGTTATTTAATATTTAAGTTTAATATACATTATATACAGTGCAATCATGACGTAACGACTAACTGTATTGTTGTTTATTGTTATCGTTGCTAATTTGATCATCAGTGCTAGCAAAGTTGTTGATTGTGGTGAGCATTGTTTATGATTAAGCCAGCATAAAGTATTTTATATAAACGTTTACCCGATATCAGACTGCAGATTTCCAAGGTTTTTTGGTTTTTGTAGATATCAAATAAAAAGCCTATTTTTTTATAAATAAAGACTAAAAAGAATAAAATAAAATATATAAAATAAAAATTTTAAAGCACACACTTTCATCTTAAAAAGTTCAGAAAAAAGTAAAAAATCGAATTTAAAAAAAAAGGTAAAAGTGTGGTGGCGCGTTCAATATT
>JAHWFO010047191.1:881055-900918 GCA_023313115.1 Rhysida immarginata | reverse complement strand
GTGAGAAAAGAGGCGACGTGCTTTTGAGGCTGTAAGCGCTCTGTTTACTCTGTGCTTTCAAAATTGATGTATTCTTTTGTGAATCCCCTGTACTGTGCCACTATGAAAATTAAAAACAGCAGCGCCTCTTTTCTCACTCTTTTTTGCATTTTGCTTCATGTTGTTATTTAGTTTGGACGAAAGCATGATAGTGTCCATTCACCCACCAAGAATATTAAGAATGACAGTGTTTCTTTTATCCCTGCAATTGGGTTCATGTTGTTATTTAGGTTGGACAGAAGCATGATAGAGTCCACATATATGCAGCATCTTTTTTTTAGGTCGCCTTTAAGGTTGATACACCATAAATCTTAAGGGGCTTTCTGAAAGGAACAAACTTCTGTTGTGGAGAACAACAATGAGCTTTCCAACAATAGTTTCACAAAATAATAAAATAAATAATGTGAAAGGAAAATAATAAAATAAAATAAAATGATGTGAAATAATAAAAAAATAAGTTCAACGTGAAAAAATTGAATTTTTGAAGGTGTTTGCTGTGACATCACACTTACAGTAAGTCTCCCCACCCCATGTCATACTTTTCATATGCACCCATCCCCCAAGAGCATGACATATTTTTTGAACGTTCCCATAGATATGTGACACACTTTACTAGAAATGCGTCTATGAGGTCAGTGCAGCGAAATTTGGCACTGATGGGATATGGCAACCAAAGACGGACAAGAGTGCTGAAGAGTGGAAAAATTGATGTGATGAGTTGCGATTCAATTCACGCGACATCTAGTTGCTGCATGTCGTTGGACAAAAGGAGGTCCTACATGATATTGAATAGGTATCCCATGATTTTTGCCACTTCAGTGTAAAAGTTAAGAATGTATATATAGGTTGTAAACAATATATATAAAAGAGAGTGGAAAGTGTATACACTCATTCATTCATTCATTCATTCATCACGAAATCTTCAGAACTATGAAGCCTACAAACTTGAAATTTGGCAAGTATATTTCTCTTGGATTCTAGGTGCCCGCTAAGAAAGGATTTTATTTTTTCTTTCGTCCTTTCCATTGTAGTTTATTTTTAAAATTCAATTTTCCTGGAGCTGAATGGGATTTTTGCCAGCGTTAAAAAATTGTGACGTTTGCTTTGTTTAATGAAGACTTTTGCGATTGTTCCGTGAATCAGCATCAAGAATGACTCTGCAAGTCTTTTGCGTGGGAATACATTGTATCTTATTTTTTATACATAAATATAAAAAAAAATTACATTTTTCTCCGAGCGATGCCGAATGTTTCAGCTAGTAAATCAATACATGTGAAAAATAAATGATTAAATACAAAAACTTTCAAAGCAACAGTAAAGCAAGAAAAAAAACTCACAAAGAAACCTACCCCTCTTTTCACCATGAACTTGCCAACGCAAACTATAATTAGAATTTGTGGTTAGGTGCATGAATTTGTGCATTTTCATGAATGTACAGGGAAATAGATCAGGGTTCAAGATCCGATCTTAAGACTATAATTAGAATTTGCGGTTATTGAATAACACATGCTTTGTTGTTTATGTTCAATGGAATCAATCAGAATTAGTGGTTATTGAATGACACGTGGTTCCAGTGTTGCCAACTTGGGGGATTTTACCCCAAATTTAGGTTTTTTGTTTTTTTTTCTGGGGACTAAAAGGGGGAATTTTTTTTTTATTTTTTGGTGGAAATTTATTTTAAAAAGTTTTTGAGCACTGAAACAGTTTGATTATTTTTGCCTTGGCAGCAAGGCATGTAATACGGGTTGGGTTATCTTGCTTGCTTTTTGTGGAGCTGAACCTTGAAAGGTTAAGGAGAAGTGAGAGAAAAAAAACAACTTCTAAATTGCTAATGCATCTGAATTTCTGAAGCAGAGTTCATTATCCCTGGAACTTCACACTTGCGTTTCTGAGACCTAATAGATCTTTTTGCTTATGTTTGTTTATGTTATCAACGAAAAATAATTATATTTATATATTTTGATTTGAATAGACTATCCAATCACGAAAGAATTGATGTGAGAAATAGTATCATCTATTTCATGTCGTTTATACAGTTGCCTCCGAAATTATTCATACCCCTCCGAAAAATGTTGAAAAGATTGCTTTTTAAAAATACAAAACGATATTATTGAAAACCTTTTAGTAATATTACAGACACTAATAAATACCAATTAAATTAGCACAAATTTATTCATTTATACCATACATAACAATAAAAAATTCAAATATTTAAAAAACAGAGGGTGCCAAAATTATTCATACCCTGAACATTAGTATTTAGTAGCGCCCCCTTTTGCAGAAATCACTGTGAGTAGGCGTTGTCTATAACCTTTAATTAGTTTATTACAGGTATCTAGTGGGATATTTGCTCATTCTTCCATTGCAAATGTTTCTAATTCCTGAAGATTCTTAGGATGATGAGTGCACACGTTTCGCTTCAATTCAACCCAAAGATTCTCGATCTGATTAAGATCTGGTGACTGTGTGGGCCATTTCAAAACTTTAATTTTATTTTTTTCAAGCCATGCTGTTGTTGATTTTGATGTATGTTTTTGGTTGTTATCATGTTGAAATGTCCAGTATTGTCCAAGGTGTAATTTTCGAGCTGAAGTCTTCAAATGTGTATTCACTATTTCCTGATACTCTTGAGAATTCATAATTCCGTTAATTTTAACCAAAGCTCCAGTGCCAGATGCAGCAAAACAGCCCCAAAACATTATTGAGCCACCTCCATATTTGACAGTTGGGAAGGTGTTCTTTTCCGCATGGGCTTCATTCCTTTTGCACCAAACATATCACTTATCATTATGGCCAAATAATTCCAGCTTTGTTTCATCTGACCGTACAATGTGACTCCAACCCTTCTCTGTATCATCACCAAGCTGTTGGGCTTATTCCAATCGTAGTTTTTTCTGCTTGGGGTTCAGTAAAGGGGTTTTACGTGGAATCCTCCCAGTCAAACCATTTTTATGATGAATGCGACGAATTGTGGTTTTAGATACATCAGTCCCAATTGACTGTAATGATTGCTGGTGTTCTGCTACAGTTGATCTGGGATTACTGTTACATTCCCTCACAAGTTTCCTGATGTTCCTCTCACTTAATTTTGGTTTTCTTCCTCTACCAATTATATTGGCAACAGTTTTGAAGGTTTTAAATTTTTTTCACAATGGATGCAACTATTGTTACAGGGATTTTAAGTCGTTCTGCAATTCTTTTATAACCCAATCCATTCTTGTGGAACTCAATTACTTTTTTCCTCACACTCTCTGACAATTCTTTTATTTTAACCATGTTTGGTTGTGTTAATGATGTCTGCTTGGCTTTGTTTTAGCTATTTATACCTTTATAGTTTGTTTCTAGAATTGTTCTTTGTATCACACCACTTCCACAACCAATCACAGTCGACTATTCAAATTATTTTGCACAATTTTACAAATTAATGTTCTGGGTATGAATAATTTTGGCACCATCTGTTTTTTAAATTATTTTATTTACAACAATGTTCCTTTGAACTGTCAAGCTCATCTTCACTGTCCGTTTCATTGTTTCTTTTGTCTTTCCAAAGAATATTTCCACAGCCACACAATTTCATTGAAAAGCATTTCTTGAATCTTTTTTATTACAGTCCCCAAAAATTATTTTCTAAAAATCTAAAATCCACTTTCTAATTTCTGATGCTAATGGCTGTTTTATTTTGCCAGTTGGTATTCTGGAATGGTCTCCAGAATTGACCAGTCACTGTATTCTTGCTCCAAATAATCTTTGAACGGCTTGTTTATAACCACATCTAATGATATCCAAGCCAAGATATTGATCTTCAATGTTTCAGATGGTTTAAGGAAATGATTTTTGTTTTCATATCTGTGAAATCTTTATTTGCTATTTGCTAGCTTTAATGTGATGTTTGTTAATGTGGGTGAAACAAAAACATCCAATTCCCTGTCGTGCGTTTTTTTCCCTTCTTAATACATGAATCTAATACGACGGCAGTTTTTTTGCCTCCCTGAATTTGGAAAAAAACCCTAGTGTTATATCCAGGTAAACACGGTATTTTAAACAAAACAAAAAAAAAAAAAAAAAAAAGAAGAAGAAAAAACAAGCTTCTTAAACATGGAAACTAATATGCAGTCTTGTCAAATGTTTTTGGGTGCTTTACATTATATAAAATATGAATTGTATAAACTAAAATGCAATTTTGTCATTTTTTTCTAAAATTTAAAACATGAATTTTTATTCGTAACAAATAAATTCACATTTTAAAATATAGTCCCCAGAACCCATAAATTTTAAAATCAAGAAAAAGAACCAAGAATGCATAGAACATAAACACAAAAACATGTTTGGGGAATTTTTAAATTTTGGGGATAATTCTGGGGGATGGTAATACCCAAAGGAATCGAACCCAGATTCTCCATGTAGCCTAGCCATCTGGTTTTAGGCCAATCCCTTCATCTCTTATCCACTAACTCAGAAAAAAGCAACTGCCTTGGAAGACCAGTTTGTGGCATCCATATCATGTGGCCTTACCAATTTAACTGATAACTTTCTGTGTGGAGAAGTAGCAGCTCAGTACCTAAAGGCACCCTTATTGTGTTGCTCTGAAGTCTATCTAGTAGGGTAATACCTGCCACACCTCTCAAGAATCTCATTTCGGCCGCTTGCATTACCTCATTACCCAAGACTCATGAACATGAGAGTGGGGACAAAGATAGATTTGAAAATGAGAGTTTGGCTTTCTTTCCTAGCTCACATTCCGTTACCATGGATCGCCACAGTTTCTTTCCTAGCTTGCATTTCATTACCTGAATACAGTCCTGAGATACATGAACTTCTCCATCTGTCTCAATGGGCCTTTCCTGCACTGTGCAGGCTATCTTGAAGGGATCAGAAATTTAGTCTTAGCCGTACTGATTTTTGTCCCAGCCCCTTCACACTTGGCTGCAACTGATTTAGTTGCATGTTGATGATTAGTGCAAGAAGACCAAGGAGGACAAGATTGTCAGCAAAGAGCAATCTCTCCACCAAGCAGTCACCCACACCAATACGCTCATCATCTTGGCTGGCCCTGTCTATCCATTCCCTAAAGATAATGAACAAGAGAGGCGACAGTATGCACCCTTGGCAGAGTCTGACACTCATGGTGAATAGTTCTTGACTTAATGCCATTCATTGCCTGATGGTGGAAGATCACGAGTGCTGGAGATCCTTTATAGGACTGCTGTCCCTGCGACCCTAACAGATAAGTGGGTTTGAAAAGCAAGTAAGGAAACTTGGGGATAGTTGCATTTCATTGGGGAAAAAGGTACAGTAGAAGTGAGTTGGCAACACTGTGTGCTTCGATAACTGCATGACTAATGAAACAAAATTTTTCCACCATTTTATTTATTTATTTATTTACAATAAACATTTCAAATAATTCACTTTTCCTCAAATGACTTTCATTCTTTTTGTATTATCTGAGGTTTGAGAGAAAAACATCTTACTATATGGTTTTATTTACTCAGCAATAGCTTTCATGGGGACTGGGATCAAGGGGGGCAGGGGGGGGGGGGGGCGACAAAAACGTATAAAGCAGGATTACGTAAACAGTTTTTTAATAATGGGGTTTGACTGTATACTTGTAGTATATGAAATAATTAACCATATTAATTTTTCCTTCAGCTTCATTTTGAGGAGTCACAATATGAATTGAATAGAGCAGATGGAAGGAAGCTGCTTAAAAGGAGCGCCATCCCAACAATTTTTGATGTTCCTAATCCTCCAAAACCTTTAACGTGTCGCAGGAAGCCTCCCAAAGAAAGGAGACTGCCTTCAACAAGCAGTGGAAACGGTAAAGATATAAATTGTACTGCACAAGTTTTATAAGGTCTGTCCCAAAATGATAGGAGAGGTGGTGTTTGACATTTTAAGATAAAGATATAATATGAACTTCATTGATACAATTTTGAGTTATACTCTCTAATGATATTTCCAGTATAAAGCATATTTATTACAATGCTGCAAAAAACAGCATACATTTATTGGTGATGTAAATAAGCATAATTATCAAAAATTTTATAAAAATCATAATTATAATGGAAATGAAAGTCGCTCTCACTTGCAAAAATGTCATCCAGATCATCATCTCTATCATTAGTGTTTGAAATACTTTCAGTAACTATTCTTTGGCATCTCTTCTTTCTAATACCAGAAGCTGAAGCCATTTTCAAAGAAATATCAGATTATAATAGTGAATTATAGTATAGCAGTGTGTATGCTAAACAAACACCCAAAGACAAGCTAATACTGAAAGTAATCATTTTTGAAGTGACCTCTATTAATCAAAAAAATTAATGAGCGTGTTTATGACAGCTGTAAATACACAAATGTGTCTAAAAATATTTTGAAAAATTAAAGCATGTCCACTTATTGAGAAGAGGAGATAATAGATGTTGAACATGATCTGAGCAATTTCAGTCTTTAAAAAACTTAGAAAAGGAGACCAGATGTGCTCTACGCATTGATGCCAAATAAGCGTCATCTAGGATGAATGTGCTCAGCACATTGTCGCCAGTCAAACGGTTAAGCTGGTGTTAGAATTGATTAATTCTTTGATGATAACTCTGTTTTTTTCCTCTTCTTATGAGCACTTGTGGTCTTTCAGATAATTTTCTGGCCCCTTATTCAGCTCTTTCACATATGAAAAAAGATCTCCGGTCACTAACAAGGGAATCCCACATAGCCTATATGCTTTAACAATGGAGTCTTTGTATGGTTATGTATGCTCAAATTTTTTTGTTTTGGCGGTTTATTTTTAAAGAATCAAAATGTTGCACTCTCTTATTTTGCAAGCATCTATAGTAGCTTCACATGAGTAACATATTTTTTTCTCTGGGGCATTGTTTTTGAGATTAAAATTGTTGAAATCCTACCTGCAGGAAACAGTTGTTTGGAATCTGTGGAGACACTTAAAGACATTGGTATACGAGACACCAGTGGGATCCGATGAAGAGCTGGTAGCTGAAATCGCCATAGCTGCGGACCAGGAACTTTTGAACTTTTTACTCTCACTTATTATTGATGAGAATAGGAAAGAAAAGTCCACAGCCTGGGTTCAAACCAGGAACCTTCTGCTCACCATGCAGACGCACCAACCAATTGAGCCACTGTGAACATGGAAGCATTAACGCTATCTACATGTCTTTAGCGCTGGTTGGAGCACTACCCAGTTCGTAGGCTGGGACTATCTTTCCTACTGCGTATCATCGTTCCTGGTTCGAACCCAGGCTGTGGAATTTTCTTTCCTATTTTCATCAATAATTTCAACATCTGAGGATTGGCTTGAAAAAAAAAATAAAAAATGAAAAAAAAATCCTCTTAAGACCTTTCATTTATTAATCTAGAACACTTATTGTAAAACATTTGCATGTTTCATAAAAAAACAAGTCATATTATTATACTGTATGCAAAGTGTTTTTTGTTCTTTTTATTACATGATTGACCATGATTTTGACATGGTCCAGAATTACGGGTTGAATGGCAAATTATGTCTACGCGACGTCCAACAATTTTTATTTCAAAAGCAATACCCAGAGAAAAAAATGAAAGAGGGAAATGTTCCTTAGATTTGATCCCTCTATCACCCCCATGTTTGTACACTACCCTGTATACTTAAATATGAAAAAACTATATTTTTCTCCGAGCGACGCCGGGTACTACCGCTAGTAGAATATAAAAATAAAACCTAAATCATTAATTAAAATTGCATTGTTTCAAAACAATAATAGCTTTGTATGTAATAAAACAAATTAAAAATTAATACGAGGGTTGGGGCATAAGTCATGGCAACGACTTTTTTTATGTGAGAATTCGACCGTGGGTGGAAAATGCAAATATATAGATGAAAGGACAAGGAATGGAGGAAATGTACGGACATTTAGCAACACGGAAATATTTTGCTCTTCATGTTTATTAAGGTGGTTGATATAACATTACAACTTTATGTTCCAGAATCATTACAGCACACATACCCGTTCTAAAGGGCCTTAAAGTAGTCCCCTGAACGTTCACAGTACGCTGCCAACGATGTGACAGGCACCCCTATCATCTGCTTCACCACATCCTCACCATGTGGAAATCTGGTCATCTCCTGTTGCACAATATCTGCAATGTCCATTCGTGTCCGAAGCTGTCTACCACGTAATGGTTCCTTACCATCCGTATAAGGTCAAAATCACATAGAGAAAAGTCCGGAGAGTATAGTGGGTGCTCCAATTCTTAGCAAAGCCAGCGTTGTTCAACTCGGGTTATATCATCCTGCACGGCGGTTGACTAAGAACTGATTTAACATTGTTCTCAATGCAACAAAAGGAAATCACAAAGGCATCTGGTGTTGTGGAAATATACTATGAATGAACGGTTTCCTCGAGACATATGACATTTTGTGATACCATCCCTTAGCTATGAGAAAAAAAATAGTTGCCATGACTTATGCCCCAACCCTCATACAAAAATAAACTAAATAAAAAAATTAAAATCTAATAATGCACCCAACGCCTCTTAAAAATTCTCCATAGTTTTGCTTCCTTCTTGGGAACAAAGTGTTTTAAGCTCCTCTTTTTGGGGGGTGGGGGTTCCAGAAGCTTCCTGGAAAATGGCAGTAGCCTCCAAAGCTTTCAATATTGTAGGATGACGGTAGCCGACGATACTGGAATTTTCTATTCCAGGCTTCAGAATGGTTGTTGGTCCTGGCTTCACCAGTTGCATCAAAGTCATTCCAAACAGACGGTGGAAATTGAAGAGCAGAATGCTGAAAACGAATATTCACCTGTGTGGTCCAGGCTTGTCTATAAGTGCCACTTACTTAAGCTCCATTGAAATAGTCAACGAGATTTTCAGTTTCGGGTGGCGTAACACTCTGCAGATAAGCCATTCCCTGTGCGATAGTAAAAATGCGAGGCATCCAACATTCCGACAAAATGACGGAAGTCTTCGTTGTCCCGATAATGGGAGACCAGGTGTAAATTTTGTATCTTACACCGCGTATTCTGAGTTAACTGGAACATGCAATCTCGTATGATTACTTACTCATCAAAAACCTTACGTATGGCTTGCATGCTAGCAGTCTCGAAGCAACCCCTAAAGAGAAAGCTTCCGCACGGAAACATCTTACATTGTTGCATCATCATTAGAAGGGCATTATTATTCATATTTCTACCAATAAGTCCTAAATATGATCGTGTAACAGTGTATGACGGTTTCCATGTGGACGCTTTCTCTTTAGGAGGTATTGCTCAAAATCCATATTGACTGTCAATGGGTCAGGAATGAGGCCTAAGGTTTCACATGAGTAATGAAGTTACAAATATGAGTAATCATCACAGCGTTATAAATTATGATCAATTTCATTTCAGTTTAATAATTATTTAAAAGAGTATTGTATGATTATCTCTTAACTTAAGCTTTCAATAGATTTGCTGAAAGATTCGTAGAAGATATTTAGAGATTCATGGTGAACATATGAGACCATTTTCTCCGACTTGCCTTTTGGGGTCGTTTACTCTGGGACCGTTTTATCCGCATCCCACTGAAATTAAGTCAGCCACCCTTCTTACTTTCTATAAGGTTCCGTCACACAGCTTCCAGTGTTTGGATCCATTCTTGCTGCCAGAAACTAGCCATGTTGTTAGCAGTTGATAATAATGAATGCTGTTCAGTGGAAATGCTTATTGATTGATCAAAACGAGTAAATAAAAAATAATCGTAACAATAATGAATAAGAAAATGTACTAGCAAATAAACTGTAAACTATTAAATAGGTATAATTTACGTTAGAAAAATGTCAGAAAAGTGTAAATTACTTCGATTCCTGTTTTCGTTCAATTTTTCTTGAACTGGTAAAATTTGAAGGAGCAAGACGAACAACGTTGGAGAATGGCTTATTCAATGTTGGTTTTTTAAGGGAGACTGTTCTCGCACTCATGAGTTGAAGAGACTATCCCTACTGCTAGATAGTCTTTAGATAACTTGTCCCATCCATAGTCATTTTAAAGAGTTCTAATAATTTTGTATTAATCTTCTTACAAACACGAATGAGGAAATCGTCCACTTGCTATCCGCCATGTTTTCTTAACTTGAAATCACCCACTTGATTCCCATTTCCTGTGACTTGACTCGTTAACCTGTGTTTGGCGCTGTTAGATGAGTCAAGGGTTCGTAAATACTTAAAGATGGGTCATACAACTTATCTACAGAATACTGTATTCTTATAATCGAGTCGGAGAGCTATAATCTAATAAAATGAGTCCTACAATCTGTAAATTGCTGTGAGTGTAGGGTCTGTCAGTGTCACATTGATTAAAGAATATCCATTGCAAATTTCACTTTGGTATTATTATTATTATTATTATTATTATTATTATTATTATTATTTAAATTAAGCACATCATAAGGCATAAATTAAAAAGGGATAACAATCAACGTCATGAAGGCTAAGTACCATTATCAATAAAATAACTATTCAGTTGAATTTTAAAATGACGACAGGATAAACGGCAAATTTGAGCTGTGCACGCTAGCGGGAGACGCCTTATTTCTAACGGTAGATCGTTCCAGAGTCATATCGCATTATAAGGGAAGTGTTGGTCTCGATAAGTTGTTGTTAAAAAAGGTATTTGGAACTTTCCATATCTAGTTGAATGGAGCCCAACTTCTGCACTTAACCAATGGCGTACAATGCAATCGGGTGATATTCGCATCGAATCACATTAGACAGTTCAGACAACAATCCTATTTTCCTTATAGCCTCAAGTGTAGGCAACTTATAATGTAGACAAATAGATTGATAGTTGGAAAGATTAAAGGCCATTCGAATAACGTTGTTGTAGGCAACAGTAATGCAGTGTAATTGGCACTTTTTCGCACTTCCCCAGAATATCACTCTGTAACCCAACATTGGGGGTATAACTGTTAAACTATACCTTGCCATGTCTTTATGTGAGAGTTCCGTTCGTATACACTTTATCAAATATAATTTTGGGTGAAATTAATGACAATTCAATCCGTTAATATATAAAATTGCAATTTAGCATCGAAAGAGATCTCTAAAATTTTGATGGTATTACCACTCAGATCATCCTTAGAAGCTATGAAGACAACGGTTTTGTCCTTATTAAGGGACAACCCACGCTTTATATACCAAAGACGCAAGTGCCTTATATCCTCATCCAAATTAGACAAAGTGTTTGGTAGATCGTGCGGGTAAAAAGTCGTATACAGAAAATTATCATCGACGTAGCTAAGGATACATAAGTTAAACCGATGGTTATACACCGCAGCTGTTGCCACCGCATACATAAGGGACCCCAGAGTAGAACCTTGTATAATACCCCTGATGGACGGTTTTGTAATGAGTAACTGCTGTTGTGTTTGGTTTGTGCGATCCATGAAATAATCCTTGATCAGTGCATTATAAGGTTCGATGACACCAAAGGTGTGCAGGTCCTGCTGTAATTGGTCCCTGGAGATGGTTGCAGGCACACATAAACATTGTTGCAGATCAAGTTAACCCCTTCATTTTATCCTCACGCAGACGGCTCTTTCCAGCAGGATAATGCATCAGCACATAGGGCCAGAATCACTATGGATTGGTTCGAGGAACGTGACCGTGAGTTCTCCTTGATGCAATGGCCGGCTCATTCCCCAGATCTCAACTCCTTTGCCTTTGGGATGAGCTAAAAAGGACCGTTTGCTAATCTTCAAAGTAGAGTCCATCATGCTTGATGGTCTTCATCCAACGATCAGCCAGTTGGCGGATGCCCTCGCGAAACCACTCCTCCGGTTTCTGGGCGAAAAACCCACGCATGTTGTCTTCATCCTCACTGACATTGGCGAAAAGCTGTCCACGCAGGAAGTGCGCCATGGACCGAAAGAGATGGTAGTCGGAAGGTGCCAGGTCGGGGCTGTATGCTCGATGTGACAGAACCTCGATGCCCTCCAACTCCTGCAGCACTTGACGACACACCTTCACCTGCTTGCACGGGCATCAGCTAGTGGGGCACAACTCGGCGGCTCCTGTTGACCTTTCCCATGGCGAACCACACTCGATTGTGATGTCCCGATGTCCGCCGCTAGTCCACGGGTGGTGTTGCCTGGGTTGGGTTCCACTTGTTGCCGTCGGGCTGCGTCATCCACTTCTTTGCGTCTCCACTCCTTGGTGCATCTTCCAGGCCCATGTCTCCAGACGAAAACAGACGAAAAGCGGGAGAACCACCGTCGTGCTGCCCGTTCATTGGTCATACCCTGACCTTCCACCCTGCAAGTTTCAGCGGCTACTGCTCGTGCACTGGTCCCCTTTTTCCTCTAGTGAAGAAGGAGCCCGCATATCACCAGTTTTTCTGACATATTTTTACACTGGCTGACGCAGGTGGCACAATGTCTATGGCATTCAAATTCGTACTGACGTTTCTTCCCACTCTTTTCTCTTAATAAACTGCGATATACCCTTGTGGTAAATGGTCTTTGCCCAGAATTCCTCAAACGCTAACCCCCCCCCCTCCCGAGTCCGCCACTACTTTTGACGCAACCTCTGTATTTGTTAAACGTTTGCAACACCTCGTTGAATCTATCCCCAAACAAATACAAGCGGTTCTGAGGGCTAATGGAGGTTCAACACGCTATTAGACAGGTGTACCTAATAAAGTGGCAGCCCAGTGTATAAGAGTAATTAATAAGTTCGAAGATGGTCGGATTTGATTTATTGGTACCTGTTCTATTCATTGTCGGATTATAAATTTTGGAAAAATTATATTTAAAATAGTTTATGCCACGGCGACTAACTTATCCATCCAGTACTTGGTTATGTCATTCTTTAATGATTTCTTTAATTTTCTAGTCCGAGTTTGTTTGTTTAAAAATTTAATTAGAGAATTATTGTTAGCATCACTCATAAAATACAGCCCAATTCCGTAATTATTGCATAAAGGCGTTTCGAACAAGAATTACAGCTGAAGTGGAAAAGTTTTCGCAGTTGCATTTTTTTTTATTCTGTTTATTTTATTTTAGTAAAAAACTTTCCGTTTAAATCTTGAAATCCACTATAATTTATTCAGCTATTAATATTTGTATGTACCCCCATACATTCAGAAATTATTGCATACAATGGAACCATTTAATAATTATTCATTGTTTACAATTTAATTTTTCTTAGAATGGCCCTTAAATTTAATAATATTTTTTACTCAAATTGGCATTGAATGAATTATTTTTTCGCATTTAGAATGCTGTAGCTTTTCCAAAAGCTCATAATATCAGATTCGGTTTATGCTGTGTTTTCTGTGGTTTTTGCATCTTCTGAATGATTCTTTTAATATCGCTTCAATGGGACATAAATCAGGCGAATTTAAAATCCATGATAGAACTGCAGTTAGATTATTTTCAAGCCACTTTTTCGAGCTCCGTGAGTTAGGACAAGGAGCTGGATCATTTTAGATAATAACACGCAAATTAAAGTAAAATTCTTCCATGAAAAAATAAACAAGTTATAATAATTTTGTCATTTGAAAAATTCATTTGAACTGCTTTTATGCAATGATTTCGAATTTGGGGTGTATAATTTTATATCTCGACGCATTTGTCTCAAACGGCTACACGATCACATTGAACTCACTAGGAAATTTAATAAATATTTTATAAAGTAACATAAACATTAGGTAAAGATAAAGCTTTTTTCACATTGAACATTTCATATGCTGTGAAATTTATTAAAACAATTCTTATTACCGTTTAGACACATATACATTGCAGAAATTGCAGATTAATGGCTTCGATGCCTATCCTAACTTAAACTAAACTAAACTAAACTAACCTAACCTAACCTAACCTAATAATAAAATTGGTAGAGACCATACAACACAATAAAGGGAGAACAGAGTTACCGACTAGTTTCGCTATTTATTCCCGGCTTTATCAAGGATAACACACTACACCTATAGACAATCGACAATCGAACAGTGAGTGTACATTTCTTCGGGTGGGACGAAAGCAGTGCTTTCACGAAGCTCACCCTACCAGAATAAATTCTACATGAAATACACTGAAATAGGCAAGAAGCCTGACTAACCCCAAAGAGGTCTTCCACATTATGAAAAAAAAAAAAAAAAAAAGATTGACGATTGTCAGAAGATTGGGAGAAGTTTATCACATCTTCCAATAATCCGGGAAGGAAACGTTGCCAATGTCTTCGAAGTTGACATCAAGAATATGTCTCGGTTTTCTATACTTTGTATGCCATTTCATTTCCATCAGGTTGTTTAGTATTCCAGCCACCAGTTCATTGTCATGGCTCTTCATCGTCTGCACCATGTTCATCAGGAGATCTTGCACACACTTACCAAGGTAAGTCATGTTCAGATCCGAGTGTATGGATTGGTTTTTCACAGTCCTTCTGCCAAGCTGGGCGATGGTCCTCAGGGTAAGATTCTGGAACGACTGGAGTTCACTCCATCTATGGTTACTGGTATAACTGGAATGTCACCTTTGAAGAGTTCATCGAGATCGCTAACGTCGAGAGCATGTTTAGGTGAATTGTAGAGCGCCACGAACTTCACTTCACCAAGGGAGACGTCATTGATGATGATGGACTCCGATTCCATACCTGCGTAAGATTTGGAGACCAATTCTTGATGTTTAATTCCATTCTTGATGATGATCGCAGCACCACCAGAGGCACATCTTGTAGTGTTTGGAGTCATACGATCGTTACGGTACACACAATAACCGGATAGCTTGAAATCTCGGCTTGGCTTGAGGCGTGTTTCACAGAGGAAAACAGCGTCGATTTCCTGCTTCAACAGAAAGTTGTGAAACTCTATACGCTTTCGGGGAACCCCGCCTAGCGTTCCATATCACGCACCGAAGTTCACCTTTGTTGATCTCAGTATAATGTCGTGTAGCCATGATGAAATTAGTTGGTCTTAAGGAGTCCACTCAACTGTGGGTAACGTTTGCCTAGATTTGTAAACAAATGACATATTTGTCCAATTTGATTATACATACCTTGTAGGTCGTTAATGTGAAGACCTTTTTCTTCCGGCTTAGACACTGCAGCTGCAAAGGATTTGTCCGCGGTCACCTTGGAACTATGCATCCTTTTAACCTGGGGATATTTTGGACATTTTATATACCTTGAAGTATGCTGTCCTCCACATCTTATGCACTTCGGGGGGTCTTGTCCTTTATCTTGGGGCAGTCTCTTGACTGGTGGGCCTCTGCGCATTTGTTGCAACGAGGGTCTTCTGTGCAGCCCATGGATACGTGTCCAAAGTGCAGGCAGTTGTAACACTGTTAGTGGCTTCTT
The DNA here is from genome assembly GCA_023313115.1 of Rhysida immarginata. Classification (NCBI taxonomy): domain Eukaryota; kingdom Metazoa; phylum Arthropoda; class Chilopoda; order Scolopendromorpha; family Scolopendridae; genus Rhysida; species Rhysida immarginata. Next base: position 885,560 of record JAHWFO010047191.1, on the reverse strand, counting down.
GTTCCCTCGGAAGACTTCTACTAGAATTGCTAGTGGACCGATAGGAGTGACACTTTTCAATGACTGGTTATGTTCGCTATTGGGGTGATATCTATTGATCCTTCGGCTTTCCTAAGTCGAGTTACCTTATCCGGGAAGTAGTTAGCTCTTCTTAGGTCTTCTTGAAGGTCTTCTATATCGTACGTAACATCAACATTTCGAATAACGAACTTCAACACCTTCTCGGATTTCAGTCGATGGTGCTGAATTTTCAAAATATCGTCAGCTTTGATACCAGCGACGAGCTTCTTATAGATAACTTCGTCTAGACATTTCACTTTTACTGTCTGTGCTCTGCCTGTTTGCATTACAATTTTTTTCTAGAGGTACATGCTTCTTAATCTCGTCCAGAATTTCTTTAAGAGGCTTACCATGAGTGCGTATGATAATTGGTGGGACATATTAACTTTTACTTACCTTTTGGTTTATATTTTTGGCCGAATCCTTTTGTCCATTTCTGCTGCGTTTTTCTCTGGAGGCAGTAAAAACTTCTTCATTGACGTTGGCGATCTTTTTCAAATTATCTAACCTCGTCTCTTTCCTGGACTTCTTATTTTTCACGCCAATCCAAGGGTTGCCATCAGTAGTAGGGTCATATTCTGTTTTCCTTTTGCGATTGGGGTCGCCCTTGCTCCCACATAGTACCGGTGGTAAAGAGGCTTCCATGTACTCCTCCTCCTTCTCCAACTCAGGAGTTGGTTCAAGCCACGGACTTGGTTGCAAGAGCATTCTTAAGCAGTGAATCGAATTCTTTAAGTAAAACTAACCTTTGTTCTTGAAATTTCTTATCCATTTCTGTCATCAGTTGTTGGCATAAATCATTCTTTAGTTCTGCCTGCTTTTCACTGATGATGGCATCAAATGCAGCAAAACGCTTGTCTCTGGTGATGACGTCATTGTACACGAACTCGTGGGAGAACTCCTTCATTTGGCATACTGAAGCCGCTGTTGGTAACCTGGTTAGATGTTTAAAAGAAATAGTCGTCCTTAAAAGGACGTACCTAGCTCTAAAGAATAAAGTCAAGTTTGCGAGAAAATAATTCTACGCCAGGGACCCACTTGTGAATGATTAGGATGATAATAGATGGTAAGAGAAATGTCCTTAGTCAGGTTTGCGAGGAAATTACAGGGTTGCATCTAGCAGGGCAGGGAAGTGAACTTTAATTAGGGCACATTTAGTCAGAAAGTAGGGCAAGTCGGAGACATAAGCGCACATTATAATGGTTAGTTTAAATAAATCCAACGAAAAAGGGCAGGGTGTGCTCGGAAAGGGCAGAGCGCGTTGAAAAAAGGCAGGGCGCCGCGCCCTTCTATTCCAACCTAGATGCAACACTGAATTAAGCCCAACGCCAGGGACCCAGCAGGATAATGAGCGTCTTGATGTACTGGTTTACGGGAATATTAATTCCAACGCCAGGGACCAGCACATAAGACGTAACAGAAGGTGTAAATCGCCCTGAAAAGGGCGCAACGTGAAATGAGAGCAATGAGATGATACCTGGAATGAGAGTAGAAGAGCTAGTGCGTCCTGATCGTCCTGTGATCCCCTGATCTAGACAATCGACAATCGAACAGTGAAGTGTACATTCGTTAGGATGGGACGAAAGCAGCGCTTTCACAAAGCTCATCTAACCAGAATAAACTCCAAATGAAATACACTGAGATAGTCAAGAAGCCTACCAACCCAAGCGGTCTTCCATATTATACAAAAAAGAAAATAAGATTGACGATTGTCAGAAACAAAAAAAAAACAAAAAACAAACGAAATAAAAAATAAAAAATACAAGGAAAAATAAGATTATCACATCTTCCAGTAGTCTGGGAAAGAGACGTTGCTAATATCTTCAAAATTGATGTCAAGAACGTGCCTCGGTTTACGATACTTCGTATGCCAATTCATATTCATTGAGTTCTCCAGTATCCCTTTCACAAGCTTATTGTCGTGAGTCTTCATCTTCTGTATCATAATCAAAAGGAGATCCTGTATAAACTTACCGATATGGGCCATGCTTAAATCGAGGTGGATGGATTGGTTTTTCACCGTCCTTCTGTCCAGCTGGGCAATGGTCCTCAGGGTAACATTCTGGAATGACTGTAGTTCACTCCATCTGCTTTTACAGATAGTCGCCCACGCAGGCATGCCATAGAGGAGTATGGTCCGGATAATCGATTTGTACAGAAGTAGCTTGTTGTCAATGCTGAGGGCGCTGTTGCGACCCATGAGAGCTATGATACTGTACTTAGCCCTCTTCGCTTTGTTCAGAGCATAGGACATATGCTGGTTCCATGAGAGTCTTGAGTCAATGATAACTCCCAGGTACTTGTAGTTGTCCACCCAGTCCAGTTTCTTATTGAACAGAACAAGAGAATCTGGGGGATGCTTGAGCTTCCTATTGAGGTACAAAGCCTTGCACTTTCCGACGTTAAGGTTTAACTTCCAGCAGTTAAACCAGTCTTCGAACTGCTTCAAGGCGCACTGCAGCCGAGTGATAACGTAAGCCGGCTGGTGTGCCCATGTCATAATGGCAGTATCATCCGCATAAAAATACAGATTACAATTATCGGGTTTTGGGAAATCATGTACAAAGTAATTAAATAGCATAGGTCCGAGGACAGAACCCTGAGAGACACCGGCCTTTACAACACGGGGTGTGGAAAGATTTTCTCCAACTTTGGCTTGATAGGATCTGCCGTCAAGAAAGGATTTCACCATCAAAATCAAATCGGCAGGGAACCCGTCTCTGATCATTTTGTAGACAAGGCCCTCATGCCACACTTGGTCAAAAGCCTTACTGTCATCGAGAAATACCACCCCACAGTACCTGGATAGGTTCAGGGGGGTGCTCAGGTCTTCAACGAGCCTCCATATCTACATCGGACAAGAGTGAGCAGCACGAAAGCCAAACTGCTCTTCCCGTAAAAGGTCATTTGCTAGACAGTGATCTTGGAATCTGACAAGGATCGTTCTTTCCAACACCTTGGACATCGAGGGTAGCAAGCTAATAGGTCGGTAGCTCGCGGGAATTGCAGGATTTTGCCCCTGCTTTGGGATACTCAACACAATAGATTTCTTCCAAGCCACAGGGAAGTAAGAAAATTTCCAGCAGTCGCTAATGATATTGGTGAGAAATTCAATAAAGTTCTTTGGGAAATTCATAAGGGCGTTATTACTCACCTTGTCTTTTCCTGGAGCCTTCTTCTTTTTCAGTTTACTTATGATGTTGGCGATCTCTCCAGCCTCGATGTTGTACTTCGTAAAATGCTGCGGGACTTCATCAAAGTTGAAAATACCTTCTTCCACACGCTGAGACATGATTTGGCTCTTGGGCTTATCGTTGGTAGGAGTAACAAACTGCATTTCCAGTGAATCTGCAATGACTTGGGCCTTGTCCTGATCAGTTTCCACATAGTTACCTTGTGGTGTACGGAGTGGAGGAAGCATAACATTCTTCTTCTTCTGTAAAGCTCTGACCATACTCCAAATGGAATCTCTAGAGGCTACATGCCCTTATATATACAGAAATATGGTACAAAGTAAGCAACGTGATTGGATAAAGAAATGACAAAAGTGTATAAAGATTGAAATAAAGAATACAAAGAAATAACGAATAGTATAAATAAATAATTTCTAAGCGTTCGGAAAAGATGCGACAGCTATAGAAGAAACCAGTAGCGAGTCATATCAACTGTATAATGATAAAACAAAATAAATAAATTAACTAAATTGGGAACAGGAAGCGGAAACAGTGTGTCGTATACTGAAACACGGACTTAAAGGAAGAACCAGGTCCAAATCGGGAGCATTGTCTTGTTGGAATATCCACGAGTTTCCGACAATTAAGGGCCAAAGAGTATCGAGTGATTGTACAACATCTGGTACGCTTTAGAGTCCAATCTTCCATTCACTGTAAGAAGATCTGCCTTACCACCCGAGCCGAATGCAGCCCAAACCATAACACCAGCACCACCCATTTGCCTACTGAAATGTTCTTTGGGTTCCGTTTTTAAATCGTGCCAATATCCCTTATTACCATCCGGCCCATCGAAATTGAATTTCTCTCATCGGAAAAAAGTACACAGCTGCATTTAACCTTCCAATCCATGTGTGTTTTGGCCTATTCCAGCCTCGCTTGTTTATGTTTCGCAGTCAGCTTTAGTTTGGCTTGAAGTTTGATGTATGCAATATTTTTGTTGCTTTTCAATACATTTGCCACAATAACATGTGACACTTCAGAATCTATTTCACTCGCAGTTGATCTTGTCGACATTCCTTTTCTGCTTGCTAGATCAGAAAACTTTCCTCTTGGCCCTTTCTGTCAGTTTTGACTTTAGTCCACTCCTTTTTTTTCCCCATGTGGGTCACGTTTTTTTTTGAAGATATTTTGAATGGTACCAACAGATCGTCCCACTTTTGCCTCAATACAGGGTGTTTCAAAATTATGTACAATAAATTTAGTGACATATTC
>JAHWFO010047191.1:840750-873716 GCA_023313115.1 Rhysida immarginata | reverse complement strand
CCCCTTACTCCGTCTCATATGGGCTTGGTCCATATTTTTATGATGAGATGAAGTGTGATATTAATAAGAACAGTCTTGGTGTACGCTAATGTACGAAACAACTAATAATGGGAATATGAAGCAGTTTGATATGTATATTCGTTACTGGAGTGAAGATTTTGGTGGAATTATGGAGAAATATCTATCAACTGATTTATTAGGTCATGCAACTGCCACAATTATGAACCATAGTCGTCTTCAAATTATCGATTCAGCTGAACTGAATATCACAAAGTTGTTAATGTGATGGGCCCGATGTCAACAAAACCTTATTTCAGTTGGTTGATAAACATGTGAAATATCAAAGAAGTATTGGTCTCATAAACATCGGAACTTGCAACCTTCATATCATTAACAGTAGTTTTGGAGGAGGACGGAAAGTGGAAAGCTTTCAACAAATTGTTGCATTTTTGGAAGATGTTTACACGTTTTTGCATCATTTCCCATCACGGCTTAAGGATTTCCGATTGGCGCAGGATGAACTTGGGGAAGAAACTATGAATACTCTTCGTTACATTAGTAATCGGTGGGTATCACTCGTCCCTGTATGTGAACGGACTGTAACTCTTTTTTTCCTGCCTTAAAGAGATACTTTCTTGATGACTTGACGAATGATCATATTCACAAGAAAACTGTCCAGTCCGAGCGATATCGTCGTATTGCAGCAAGTTTTGCACATCCTCTAACATTACCTTCTTTGCATTTTCTAGTTAGCGTTGGTAATTTGTTTAATTATTTTCTAACCTTTTTACAGAAGGAAACTACACTGATTCATGTTCGTTATGAAGAGATAGTAAAGTTTGTACAAACGATATTAGGATGATTTTTGCCTAATGAGGCAGTGTGTGAAAAGGCAGGTGAAGAGTTGGCTGAACTGGATGTTAGGAAGGAATCTGAAAAAAGATTAACGATCGAAATTGGAAGAAAAACAAGAATTGCTCTGAAGGATGTGGATAAAAGAAACAAAAGATTTTTCCTTCTTGATGCAAGAGCATTTTATGTCGAGGTTTGTACATATATGCTCACAAAACTGCCCTTAAAAAATCTTTTGAAAAGATAAGTTTGCTTCGACCTGAGGTTAGAACTGAGTCCCTTGATGGCACAAGACACGAAGTGACAAAGCTGGCACAGAGGTTTCCGCAAGTGATTGATTCTGAGAAAGTAGACAAAATTTGTGACGAATGGTTTCAGTATGTTCAAGATGCAGATATTAACCCGGCGTCACTCGCGCCAAATTTTATAACAGCACTACCCGCGCTGCGGTGTTTACACCGCACTTTTTAAAAGTGATTTTATTTGATAAAAAAAGAACTCGGTGCAATTTTATTTGATAACTCAAGATATTGCAATTTATGACCACATACAAATTAGAAGAAAATAATAAAATTAAGTGATTTTAAAGTGATTTTTAAGAAATCATGTTTATTGTCAAAGATTTACTTACATGACTGCTCGTGCAGCGGTGTTTGCACCGCAAAGTGAGACCATGCGTAGAAAACATAGCTTTAATCTTCACTTTCGATAAAATGAATGAGATCAACACCGGCGCTATCTGTTGCCAATAAGTTGTACTTGAAATACATGGAAGTCACCACAAGGTGGAAAAAATCAAAAAGTGCGGTGTAAACACCGCTCGCGCGAGTGACGCCGGGTTAAAGAAGAGTGGTACTTTGAAAAGTTAGTAGAACATGGAAAGGAAAGAAAAATTTGAAAACCCATTGATAAATATTAGGCCAAAGTTTTTTCTCTAGAATACAATGTTGGTGGTGCACAAGTTATCCGATATGGAGAACTGTCAATGCTGGTAAAAACAATTCTTAGTCTTTCACATGGCCAGGCTTCAGTTGAATGTGGTTTTTCTATAAATAAACATATGATACCAAACGAAAAATCTGGTATGAATCTAAAAAACAATTCAAGGGATTCGTTACATTACAGATGCAGTGAGGGAAAAAACAAGCGAAGTGAATGTTACAAGAAATATAAGGAACAAGAAGAAGCTGAAAAAAGAGAAAAATTGCAGAAGGAATAGGAGAAAGAAGCAAACTAAGCTATTGCCACCTCATTGAAGTCTACTAAGAAATCAGACTCTAGGAGTGACAAAAAAATTTGAAGAATTTAAAATGTGAAATTTGAACTTTGCAAGGTCTTATTGACGAAGGGAACAAACGCCTAGGAAATGCCGTCAAGAGTAAAAGTTTTATTGACATTGGTGCTGCCCAAGCATTGATAGAAGCTGGAAATAAGCGTGTTAAGACCTTGCATCAGTAGGGTTTTTTTCCTGTATTTAATAAAAGTACAGGGTGATTCAGTCAATTTCTGACCATTTCAGTACTATGATTTATTGACCCATTAATGTTTACAAACTTAGCATTTCAGTATATTTTAGGCAGTTCGGAATTTTTATTCCCGTGGAAAAGTCTTGATGATATGCTCCATGTGGCCACCACGAACGTTTTTAACTGCTCGCAGCCGAATGGTGAAGTTGTTCATAACTCTATCCAGGATTTCTGCATCCACAAGGGTGCAGCAGTCGACGATGCTTTGTCGCAGCTGGTCTAGGGTTCTTGATGCTGTAGTGAACACACTGTCTTTAAGGAACCCCCAGAGATAAAAATCACATGGGTTTAGGTCAGGACTCGTAGGGGGCCAAAGAAAGCCATCCCTGAATCGATCTGAAAACCTGTTTGAAATGACACGATTTCCTAATTTCTGATTGAGAAAGTCTAGCACTTCATTAGTGGTGTGAGGCCTAGCCCCATCCTGTTGAAACCATTGATGTCGAAGTGGTATACGCCTCCTTCACAGCTCGGGGATGAAGAAGGTTTCCAACATGTTAAGGTAAGCCTGTCATGTTACGGTGCCCTCAAGAAAGAACGGACCAATGATGCCTCTTTTGGAAATCGTGCCCCAAGCCATAACCTTTCGTGGATGAAGAGGTGACTTAAGGATCTCATGAGGGTGCTGGGAACCCCAAAAGCGAACGTTGTGTTTATTAACGTCACCTGACAGATGGAAGAAGGCCTCATCTGACACCCACAGGTTGTCCACAATGTCCTGATTGGCTTCCATTTCTGCTCCAAACTCCATCGCAAATTGTTGTCGCTTCTGTCTTCCAGTGTCTGTTAACTCCTGATAAACATGGATCTTAGACGGGAACAGGTGTAAATCCTTTCTCAGAATTCGCCACGTCGTGGTATACGACAGCCCTTCTTCAATGGATAGGCGGCGAACAGATTTTTTGATAGGGGAATCGACCAACCTTGTGCGAACATTTTTGACAACTTCGGCCGTTCGAACACGAGCTTCGCTCCCGCCTTTTTCTTGCATTTAAGTGGCACGAAATTGCTTGACAAAATCCATGATTGCTTGCCTGCCTGGTGCGTCTCAACACTTATACTCCTTCCGGAACTTTCTTTGCACGGTTATAGGTGATTTTGTCTCGAAATACCATTCGACAACCTTGCATTTCTGCTCTGTTGATAAAGCGAGTGCCATTTTTCAACAATACGATTTTCATGCAGCGCCGTTGCAGCAATACAAACTCCAACTTTTTAGAAATTCAATATGGCGCTCATATTCTTTCAATTGTTTATTCCTAATGCACGTCATTCGAGTGAAATGGTCAGAAATTGACTGAATCACCCTGTATTAATTTTTTTTTAAATTTCTTTTTCTGTTTTAAATATTTTTGTTCAGCTTTCATTATTATTAAACTTATGAAAAGTAGGCTATAATAGTATTATTTTCAACAGTATCAGGATATGTCGCAATACAGTAAAATCCCGTTACAACATACCTCACATTAACGTACAAACTTACAAATTTCAAATCCCCGTCCCAAACATAGGTATTTTAATGCTAAAAAGTTTCAGAATAGCATACCTCACTTTAACGTACATTCCCTTGGTTAAATTATCCCTTCAGTACAACGTACATCGTTCACATGTCTTGCTCTGATTGGTCAATGCAGCCCATGCGAAAGTTGCAACTGGGCCTATGGGCTAATTAAGCAGAGTTCACATTTCATTGGTTGGTCAGTGTAGCATATATAAACCCGGAAATCTCTGCATGCTACTAACAGAATGTTACTCTGAGGACCATCGTCCAGCTTGACAGAAGTACTGTGAAAAACCAATCCATCCATTCAGATTTAAACGTGGTCCACATTGGAAAATTTATACAGGACCTCCTTTTGATTATTGTGCAGAAGATGAAGATTCACGACAATGACCTAGTGACTGGAATACTGAAGAACTTAATGGATATGAAATGGCATATGAAGTATCAAAAACCGAGGCACATCCTTGATATCAACTTTGAAGACATCAGCAATGTTTCTTTCCCGGACTATTGGAAGATGTGATAATCTTCTTTCTCGTTGTTCTTTTTATTTCGTTTGTATTTTGTTTCTGACAATCGTCAATCTTATTTTCTTTTTTGTATAATATGAAGAAAATATTATAGGGTTAGGTTAGGAGGTTAGGCTTCTTGACTACCTCAGTGTATTTCATTTGGAATTTATTCTGGTTCTATGAGCTTTGTGAAACCGCTGCTTTCGTCCCGTCTGAAGAAATGTACACTTCACTGTTCGATTGTTGCATGCTACTCAGTCGGGATCCAATTTGAGCTGTAATTAGATTAGAGACCTTCACTTGATGGGCGATTGCCCTTCTTCACTACTGTAAGATTATGTGTTTGTTTGTTTAATTTGCATGTAACAGGGTGACTAGCGATCGGGATAGGTAAGGGAATGTAACCGAGAAAAGTCAGGGAATTTTTTGTACCATGTAAGTCTGAGCATCATTTCAACATTTCAGAGAAAGATTGCAAATTGTAATGGCAGAAAAAAGGTAAAGGAAACAGTTTTCATTAAAGGAAAGCTGGATATTTTAAAAGAGGTGGACAAAGGCACAAAACAGGTAACATTGCGAAACATTTTGGAATTCCGAAGACTACACTACCGACCATATGCATTGTTCAAGGCCTGCTTACTGCTAATATTTTGAGATTTTAAGTGCAAGAGTTTTAAAATCACGTGGTCTTGCATGAGAACCATGACTACATAAAGTCACTGCTCGCTCATGCAAGCGTTGTCTCACGTGGTGCTTTCACATTGTGCAGTGTATTCCAAAGGTCACACACAATTGCCCCAAGCAGTAATACTAGGATATCTTTTATGGTTTTTGCAATAAATAAATTTTAAACTTGGAGTTTGGGTACTTTCGAATACCCTGTATAATGCCAAAAACTGTGGACAAATGGTAGTAACAAAAAAATAAGAAAAGAGACCAAAAATCCACAAATGATATTTTTAATCTGGAATTTTGTTTTTTATACCAATTTTTAATCAAGGATGAGATTTTTGTATAAGAGTTTACTTGATTTGGGAGTGGGGGGGAAGGGGTTTATAAGTATTATTATACAGGGTGATACTAAGCACCTCTATCAGTTATTTTTTCTTGGAAGTTCGACATCCTAGATCTTTGGGAAAACAATTTACATGACTAAAGAGTATATGAAGAATTTAATGTTGGCTATCCCATTTTCCAGAAACGGGTGCTCCTGCAGTCTACCCAAAAACTTTAAACTGGAACATGGAACAAGTAAGGTGTCTTTGGATAGTCTTGGAAAAAGAAGCAACTTTTGTAGGAGACATTTTTCTCCAATCGATTTCCTTAAGGAAATAAATAATAACAAAATTTCAGGTCACGTGTTTTGCAAATTGCCCTGTCGACGTTTCATTAAAACATTTCCACGTCTAGTGTTTATCTCTGTTGAGCTGTTATCAATCTGTATGTTTGTTGCTGTCGTGACCGGTTAACACTGAAAATGCCTTTTTCCAACGAAGAAGTATTTGACATGTTGATGGTGTTGGGGGAACATCCGAAAAACTATTGGGCTACGGAGTGGTTGTTTGCTGCATGATATCCTAATCGTACAAATCACTCCAGAATGGTTTTTCAGCCTCACACGAACCGTAAGCCACACGTCAGGTGCAGACCTAATATTTTTGTCAATCACGTCGTCCCCCTTGTGATGGATTGGTAAGGCTGAACCCGATTCAACGTTTTGTCAAATATCTAGCAAAATACTTGATGAATTATCCTGAAACTTCAGGGGTGTGAAGAGAATGTTACCCCTCATATATTTCAGTGAAAGTTTCAGTCCTGAAGGCAAATAGGGGTCCAGCAACAAATTAAACAAAAAAAAAATGTTTGAGATCAATCACCCTGTAAAAAAATAATGCTTGAAATGTGTTGTAGCTGTAGCATATGCTTATGAGGCTTCTTTTACATTCTGTGTTCATTTGTATAAGAATAGCATGTTTGTGGAGATATAAGGGTTTCTTTTAAAAAAAAAGAAATCAAAAGTTTTTCGTAATTTTTTTTGTTTTATATATATAGGGTGTCCGGAAATAAATGGTAAATATTCATACATGTGAGACAACATGTATAAAGAAGCATTTTTATTCCTATGAACATGGTGTCGTAAGCCAACCTCCACAGAGATACAGGGGGATTAAAGTATGTTGCGCTGCCTGATTGTTGGCTTCCCGCGAGCGACTAGGCAATGTGGTGCAGCCCACATTGGAGCCTACAGACCTCAGTAATCACGGGCTATTAATAACTGCATCAACGATCCCATTTGTGAGGGTTCAGGTAGTAAGCTTATTTGTGAAATGGTCCTGATTGTGTAAATGTACCGTAAATACTGTATTTAGCGCCGGACCTGAAATACTGACCCGCCTGCATTAAGCGCCTGGGGGTCCACTGAATTTTTGCAAATAAGCGCCGGACCTTCAATAACCGCCTGGGTGCTTATTTTAGTTCATTTCGTGGATTTTTCTTCTCTTGCTGCTTTCTCACGGGAATGTTTGCTCTCCCAAATGCCACTGCTAAACCGGAAATTAGATACCAGCATGGTTGTCTTCTAATTTCTTGCGTTTAATTTTGGATTCAGTCAAGCAACATAGCTGATGAAAAATGCATCAATATTAATCTCGCAATAGTAAAGTAGGCTGAAAACCATTCTACAGAGGCTACAGCCAAACAGTTTAGCATTGATCCTAACAGGAATGGAAACCTCAGCAGGATACTTTAGAAAGATGAAGGAGAAGGGCGAGAATTATGCATAAGAGTATCCATCACAGTTGTGCAGAATTTTATAAGCGCCGGACCTGTAATAACGGCCCTCCTGCATTAAGCGCCTGGGGGTCCGCTGAATTTTTGCAAATAAGCGCCCGGGGGTCCGTGTGCCAAGACCTCCAGTGACATTTAAGGTATTAAAGGTTTGTGGAGTGACCTGACAGGGGCAGCCATTCGAGCATACATTGACATCTCTTGAACAGATGTGGGCTGCACCACATTGCCTAGTCGCTCGCGGGACGCCAACAATCAGGCAGCGCAACATACTTTAATTCCCCTGTATCTCTGTGGGGGTTGGCTTGTGACACCATGTTCATAGGAATAAAAATGCTTCTTTATACATGTTCTCGCACGTGTATGAATATTTACCATTTATTTCTGGACACTCTGTATATAACATGCAGGGTTTTCAACCTAATGCAGTGCCATTTTCAGTAGAGACAATACCCTGCAATCAGAGTAGAAAAATATTTGTTCAATTTGTTGCTGGTCTCCTATTTGCCTTTGGGACAAAACCTCCGCTGAAATATATGAGGTGTAATATGCTCTTTACACCCCTGAAGTTTCATGTAATTTGTCAAGTATTTTTCTAAATGTTCGACAAAACGTTTAAAATCGAAAGCGACCAGGCCTCCTCAAATAAAGGGGTGTTGCTGCTGCATGCAATGCCCGTCCTCATAGTGCCAATCAGACTACAGTGACGCTGAGGTCATTCAAGTTGGAGGTCCTCCAACATCCACCTTACAGCCCGGACCTCGCCCCGAGTGATTTCGACTTGTTTGGCCCTTTGAAACATCATCTTTCGGGAGAACGCTTTCCTGACGATGAAGCGGTTGAAAGAGCAGTGCATGCATGGTTTCAACAGCAACCAAAAGAATTTTACGCCACAGGTTTCCAGGGACTTGTGAAACGGTGGGACAAGTGCTTAAATTTGTATGGAGATTATGTTGAAAAATAAATGTTGTTTGTATGTCGTTATCTCCGTTCATTTCTTATCAATCATGATTCGTAACTTACTTATTGAATCGCCCTCGTACATGATGGGAATTTTTTTCATAGCAAAAAAAAAAAAAAAAGCTAGTTCCAAAATCATCAATAGAGGGCATACTCTAGCTTTATTCGCTACTTTCAGTGAATATAGAGAGCACTGTTTTGTTTTTTTTGTTTTTGTTTTTTTTAAAGCAGCGAAAGTAGGATCCTTCCCATTTTAAACTAAAAAATAGATTACTGTTTAGGATAAAAAATTCGTTCTAGTAACTATTATGAGAGAATGTTATCTGAGATTGGTGTTGTGTATTAGAAAAACCACGTTTAAACTACTGCAAATCCTACTTAGTTCAAGTTAATGCCACAAGGGCAGTGCCACTTAAACTGAAAGTAGCGAATAGAGAATGTAACAATGAACTACACCATATATTTGTCTAATGATTACAAAACATGCGCTCAATATGATGGCCACTATTGTCTGCTATCATCTGTAAGCATAAAATAGCATGTTCAATGGTTGAAATCGGTGGGCATGACAAAAAAAAAAAAAAATTCGCAAAGCTACAGTAGCTGATTCACCATTTTGGTAAAGCAAATTTACCAGCAAAGCACATTTTGAAAGAGCCAAAGTCATATTCTTTGGCATCTTAAACAGTTATGACTTTGGTTCTACATTAGCAGCTCTACATAACTAAAATTAGCATCAGCCACTATTTCATCTTGAAATGTGCCCTCTGTTGGTGATTTTTGGTACTAACTTTTTTCCTGCTCTGGAAAAAATTCTCATGTAATTAAGGCATTCCAAAATTTTGTGCCGGCCAGGTGGCCAAGAGGGCTAGGGTGTAGGCTTTCTAGTTCTCGAGTTCGCCTGGTCGTGGGTTTGAATCCCACCATGGGCATTTGAATCCCTTCTGAATATAACACCCCTGGAAAAAGTTTTCGTACCGCATTGACCACCTGTTCAATGTTCCAAAAATATATTTATTTTCGATAGATAAAGAAGTTTACATAGAGTTGAAGATAATACGCTATTGTGTAAGATGTCCGCTATTACAAACTAGCCTTACTATTATTATATGTGTCATGCATTACACACACAGTTCATATTGTCTGAAAGGTACCTGGAAAAAAATATTCATATAACTGCAGGGTTGGAAATAAATATTTGTATTTACATACAGAACGTGCAATTCATTGCTTAGTAATATTTGGTAGCTCTGCCTTGGGCTTTAATAACCGGTTGAATTCGTCGTGGGACAGATGCTATAAGATTCTGACAGATATTAGAAGCAATTTTGGACCAGCTTTGGATGATCGCTGCTTTAAGTTCCTCTTTGTTAGTGGGTTTCTTTTCATTAACTTTTTTTTTTTATACAAATAATACCACAGATTCTCGATCAGGTTGAGGTCGAATGAGCTTGCAGGCCATTTTATCACTTCACTGTTTCTTTCGTTCAAATAGTTGGTGACGGACGCAGCTGAATGACTTGAGGCATTGTCATGCTGATAAATGGGATCTGCATCTCCGTATTGGCCTTCGATTGTAGGGATTAAGAAGGCATCTAGAACTGAGCAATATATGGAAGCATTTCATTGTACCTTTCAAAATACATAATCATCCTGATTATTTGGATGACATGCATCTCCATATCACCAGAGACTGGGGGAATTTGGTTTTGGAACTGTAGACCACTGGCATGAAACTTCTCCGAGGAGAGCCTCTATTTGAATTTTCCAGCATCATCCCCATATCCAATGCATATGCAACATTCATCACTGAATGTTGTGTTGGCAGTCAACAAGTAGTGATTGTTGAGCTGCAGACCACAGAAATCTTTGTGACAATGTCACCAGGCATTGTTCAGCTGGTATTGTTGGAAACGATGCTGTTGCGAAGCAACCCATTGTCGTCAGTCGGCTGTGTTCCATGTATAGTGAACAAGCAGTCGTAATGGTCAGTCGTCAAGCGTCAGTTCCAGTATTCACCACGTATTAAGGTAAATGTTTTCTCCATTCTATTAAATAAGTCGCGAAATAACACATCACTGAATATTACATGAGCCCACGTGTCTTCCGTCCAGTCTCTATGCTGTTTGGCCCATGTCACCCGGTCTCGCTTGCGCTTCTTTGTAAGATAGGGGTTGGTCTTAGCTTTATTGTAATGATATCCCTTCTCATGAAGCTGGTTTCTTAAGGTGCGATCTGAAACCATGTACACCTGAGTTGGACCACTCTATGTTCATGTTCTTTGAAGGCATTCTCCTCAATCTTGGATCATCCCTCTATGTTCATGTTCTTGTGGACGTCCCAGTCGAGGTGGGTTTGCACAGTTCCTCTCTCCTGGAACTTCTTCCATATATAGTTGACAGTAGTCCGAAGATAGTTCATCAGTTCAGATACGTCCTTTTGGCTCTTTCCCCTTTGTATCAGCTCAATAATTGCTTGTTTAAATGACTCACTATGATGTTTTTGTGGCGCCATGTTATTTCATGTATCAAATGAGTATTACCTATTTCTCACATCATCGTGCATGCAAATTGTCAACACTTAGGAGTACCTCATTTTATCATAGGGGAGGAAACCTTTTAAACCAAAGTTGCAAGAATGGAAGGTAATAGGAATATGTTTTTCCAACCTGCAGTGATACGAATATTTTTTTTCTAGGTGCTTTTCAAACAACATGAACTGTGTGGGTAATCCATGACATATTTGATAATATCCGCTCGTTTGTAATAGCGGACATCTTACACAATAATGTATTATCTTCAACTCGATGTAAACCTTCTTTATCTATCGAAAATAAATATATTTTCAGGACATTGAACAAGTGGTCAGTGAGATACGAAAATTTTTTTCCAGCGGTTATAGGCACGCCGCCCAGCTGATTTTGGTGACTGCAGCTGAATACACGAAGAACTGTATACCAGTGGAGAATATTTTATTTGTTTTTAATTTTTGTCCACCCTGCTATTTTATCTTTCCACCTATCTGATACTGTGAACCTGTCATCAACAAAAGTAAAATAACGGCACTTCAAAACATATAATACCTTTAATGAAATAGTATATAAGCAAATCGAATATAGTGTTAATATAGACTGCATAGACAAAGTCCTTGAATTGACATAAATAGGTAAAGTCCATTGTTACAAAAATTGCCGATATATAAAAGTGGCATATATAAATAGCATGTAGTTTTTATCCACACTATAAAAGTGGGCACTGCAGATTTCTTTGAATTATACAGGATGTTCGGAAAATATCTGGCAGGATTTTAAAGGATGGTAGAGGGGATCAGAATAAGCATTTTTTTTGTCATAGAACGTGTGTCTGCATTTAAGCGCTAGTGACAAGAACCATGTGAAAGGTGAAAGAAAACCAGGCCAAAGGATAGTTAACAAAATATTTATTGAGCAGATGCTCAAAAGAACGACCAGCCCACGCTTTACAGGAATTCTGGTAGTTCTGGAACGGCCCACATCACATCTACTAGCACTGAAAGATACACTTTCACAAAGTTGGCGGTGGACACACTGAAACATTTGTCGATTTGGCAATTGTCTCATCGGGAATCGTTCCCTGTACAGCCTCTGATCATCTAGTCCATTTCCATTCGCTGCCCCATATTGGAAGTCATCTTTGTGTTTCCTAAAGAAACCGTGTTTCCTGAAATAGCATTGTCATCCAGGAAGAGGACATCAGGATAAAAATGCAACATTGCACTATCGACTTTGGTTTCTTACCTTTGTTGATTTCCAGGTAGTCCATGGAATACATCCAACTTTCCATGAATATCAGTGGACCAGTTCCATACAGTAATATAAGCCCGTGATTGTTAAATTAGATCCGCTCTACATGGTTCTGCCAGATACGGGTAAGGAACAGCCTTGGATAAAATCAGTTGTCAATTGTTGCACAGTGGATGTCCTGTTCTCTATGATTGATTGTCTTTTAGTCAAGGACTGTGGATCATTTTGCCCTGGACATTTCACCTTTTGAGAATCCAGTCAGCTGCATCACTGTTTTAATCGTGGCTTCAGCTAGACCAACAAAGCCCCTTTTTAGTTGGTTAGGTTCTCCTTTTTCCCCATAGATCAAATCTACAATTAGAATCACCGAACTCTTTCAATAGGTGATAAGTACATAGTTAAATCACATAACCTCAAATTATTTTGTATAAGAATGGATTAAAACAAATTTACATAAGTTTATTCATTGGTCATTGTGTAGGAAGTTGTTTTTTCTTTTATTCTTATTTTTATTTTATTTACAGGTATTTATTTATTTATTTATTTATTTTAAGATAGAATGAACCTCATCAAGACAAACATTTTTGTTTATTGTATCCTTGAACAGCAGTCTGTTCTGATTCGCAATTGCACAAAGTACACTAATTGAGCAGAACTCTTGGGATAGCAGGTCACTGATTCACGATCGGACACTACAGTGGAACCTCAGTTCACGAACTTAATCCGTTCCAGGAGTCTGTTCGTGAACCGAGGCAACATTCCCCATTCAAATCAATGTTAATACAATTAATCCGTTCCAACGATCAAAGCAGATTTTTTCCGTTAATTTTAATATGGGTGAGGTAGAGTAATATAAGAATGGCATTAAAGACAATTGTACAGCCTTACTGTCACTAAGTGTCTTAAAGACAACCAAGTTGTCAAGATAGAATACCCAATGGAAGGCGGACAGCCGGTTCACAGATCGGGAATTTCTCCTACCCAAACCATCTGAAAGTTTGATGAATACGCAATAAGAAATAAAGAATATGAATTGGAGGAGCAAACTCTCAAATAAATGATATCATTTGAAAAAAATGGATGAAAAATTCTGCGACGAACCAGGAACCTCAGTTGATAGAGGCGTCGAGAATAACATCAAAGATATAAAACCTAAATTATGAACGATTTTCACACGAATACAAAGTGACACTATCTATCTGCGCATGCGTACAATGGCAAGTTAGTGATGCGTCAGTTCGTGAACCGAAATTTGGTACGTAAACCGAAACAAAAACTGTTGTTCGTAGCCACAGTGCGACAAATCACGGATCAATTCAATGTCGGCCGAGCTAGAAATGTCTCCCAGTGGACAATCCGTAGGAATATGCATGCCCTCGGCTATGGGAGCTGTCGCCCTACGTGGGTACCACTGTTAACCCTGCGTCATCGGGCACTCTGATGTGCATTTGCCCCTAATCACATCGGATGGACACTGCAACAGTGGTGTAATGTCATATGGTCGGACAAGCTAGAAAAAAATGTTTAATATTTTTAAAAACCCTCTCAAATGATACCTTGGTGAGGCAGGAGGCAACTTTGAAATTTCAAATGGGAATGCCTATTTTTTATTGCAGATTCAGATTCTAGGCCAAAAAATATGTTTTATCTGAAACATTTTTTTGATTCATCACAGATGGCACTGTAATCACACAAAATAATTAATTTGTTGGTGGGGTCGCTCATGGTCTGTGCCCATAGTATATTTCAGAGATTATTGGATAATTATTAGATTCTTACCTCTCTAATTAGGAGAGGTGCTTAACAATTTTTGAAAAGTGTTCCATGCCACTGTCATTCTCTTTTAACTTAGCATCATGGATTATGTAACTGTGCAAGAAATAATTGAAATGATTTTCATTTATGGCAAATGTAGGAGAAATTTCGACAATGCTATCAATTTGTATGCTGAGTGTTTTCCTGAAAGAGTACGATCACATTCTTCTTTTGTTAGTTTTGTTAAACAGTTTTCTACTGACGGAAGTGTACAACCGAAGGAAAAAAAAGCGTGCAGCTGTTGTTTGTGGAGAAAATAATCATATAGCAGTACAACTGCGATGGCTCATAATGCACATGCGAGCATCTGAGAAATATTACACACTTTAAGGAATTTCTCGTATGAGTGTTTGGAGAATACTCAAGTTGCCTAAATTCCATCCAT
Organism: Rhysida immarginata; assembly: GCA_023313115.1. Classification (NCBI taxonomy): domain Eukaryota; kingdom Metazoa; phylum Arthropoda; class Chilopoda; order Scolopendromorpha; family Scolopendridae; genus Rhysida; species Rhysida immarginata. Next base: position 859,594 of record JAHWFO010047191.1, on the reverse strand, counting down.
ATCATGTGTCCTTGCATCAGGAACTAAATGGCGATGATATTCAAAACTTACTAACGTTTTGTCAGTGATAGTTGAGCAAATCAGCCAGAACTTTTTTCCTTGTATATATATGCTCTGATAAATCGCATTAACGAACCACGATAAGGTTAACTGCCATAACATGCATTATTGGAATGTAGAAAACCCAAACTGGATTCGTGAAGTAAACCATCGATTGACGGTATTTAAATGGTAACAATTACCACAATTGCTTGAAGACCTGAACTTGGAAGTGCAACAGAACAAGTGGTTTCAACATGATGGTTGTTCAGCACGTTAATTGTTAGTAGCATGCGAGGTATTAGATCGGGATTACAATAATAGCTGGATCGGTAGAGGAGGACCGGTGCAGTGGCCAGCTAGATCGTCAGACCTAGCAACTCCAGATATTTCTTGTTACCTAAAAGATGCTGTTTATAAAGAAACGCCTACAACTTGCGAAAACTTGATGTTTGCACCCCAATTACACCAGATGTGCTTTTGAGATGTGTACAGGTATTTGAAGCACGAATTAACAAGTAGATTGAAGTTCGAGGTCATCATTTAATTTAATTGAATGATGAGAGGCGAGGGGACTCGCCTAAACGAGCACCCCAAGGGAACAGAAATGCATCACTTGAGACATTTTATTAAAAATATTGAACAGGTATTTTTTGATTTTTCGATCCAAACTATATTGCTCAAGAATTGCAAAAAATCTTATTTTGTGCAATTACAGCTACATCTATCATGAATCAAAAAAAATGTTTTAGGCAAAACCTATGTATAATTTAATGTAGAATCTGAATCTGCAATAAAAAAATGGGGATTCCCATTTGAAATTTCAAAATTGCCCCCCCCCCCTTGCCCCATCCAAAGGAGGGTGGTGTTGGGGAGTCAAATTTGGTTTCATTGGATAGCTTTTTTAAAAATATTAGATACTTATTTTTTAATTTGTTTGTATGATGAGTATTTTTCGAGTTAGTTTGATTTGTCAGGTTAAATGGGACACCCTGTATATTTTCTTACTCTTGCATACTATTATATTTTTCTTATATTTTCTTAGCCTAATTTTTATTGACTTTACCTTTAAATATATAACTTCAACTAAAAACTGCAGGTTGTACTACCAACAAAGCCAAATGGCTTAGGGTTGCATCCTGGATGTTCTGTGGGATGGGTTTAAGCTGCATTTTGCTCCAGATTAAGCTTATTCATTTTAAATAAATTCTTTGATTAAAGAATTTTAGAAAGCTAAGTATATGTCCCTGAGAGCTTGATAATTTTCTGAAATTAAAATCAATTGACAATCTCCAAGCCAGGTAGTCGTGGGTTCAAACCCCACCGGAGGCATTGATGTTCATGTTTGTCCTTTGGTTTCAAAACCTTGCACCTGGTTTTTGGGGCTCTTGTGCAGTATTAGCCCCAATGCATAGTATGATATACGCCTTTACCAAAAAAAAACTTATCATATCAACCCTCATATGAGGAAGGAACCACCATCATCATCATCTTGATAAATAATTAAAAACCATAAAACCCTAAAACAAAAAATTAAACTTGAGAAAATTGGCCTTTTTCATTTTATGGTATCACCAAAGCAAAATGGAGTGGAGATATAATCGTATACTGTGAAAATTGAGTGTTTTACTTCATTCATTTCTATAAGACTCTTGATTTATTTTCTTTTTTACTAAGTTTATGTATGTTTCAATCCATTCTAGCCTCTGATGTGTGGAACCATAGAAATACACTGCTATTAATTGAAGCATACGAAAGGCATTCTGCAAGCTTTGCCACAGCAGAAAAGAAAAAGAATGTGTGGAAAACTATATCTGCTGAAGTGAACAGTGAAGGATATAACTTCACATCAGAAGGTTGTCACAAAAAATGGAGGAACCTTAAGGGAAGGTACCTGGCAATACGTAACAATCACAAAAGGATAGGAGCTGAAAAAATGAAGTGGGAATATTTCAATATTCTACACGGCATATTCTCAAAGGATGCAACACCTAACTCAATTAACATAATCCGTACAAAGGATGAACCAGAAATCGATTCATTATTACAGAGTCATCAGTCATCAACCAGTTGCTCATCTGGAGCATCACTTCAATCAAAAGAACCGCCCCATTCTCAAATACTGCCATTGAAGCCATCCCCTTCTCCATCGCCATCATTGAGACTCTCCCCTTGTGCAACACCATCACCAAGAATATCTCCTTGTCCAACACCACCACCGGAACCATCCTCGAGTCCAGTGCCACCAACAGGACCATCCTCAAGTCCAACGCCGCCATCAGGACCATCCTCGAGTTCAACACCACCGTCGGGATCATCCTCGAGTCCATCTTCAAAATTGAGGCAGTTATTAGCCTCAAAATCACCAGTGCTTCCACAGACTCCCTCTCTGGTGCCAAGCACCTCATCAGGAATTACAAGAAACAGAAAAAGGCTAAGAAAAGACTCCTTCAGAGAAGCCATACATGATATAATTGTAGAGTTGCGAGAACAGGAGAAGAAAAAGATAGAGACAATTAAAAAAAATCCACGAGGAGCAAATGGCTATAATGAAAAGAAAATGTAATGCTCTTGAAAGAATTGCTGAAGCACTAATGAAAGACCGGTAAGTTTTTGCATGAAATAACTTGTTTACTTCTAGGAATTACTATTTTATTAGATTTTGATTTTTCTTTTTCTTTTTCTGCAGGGGTACTTTATTGGATTCTGATGTGACAAAATGATGTGTGGCAGCAGTTTCATTAACTTTGAGTTAATCCAGCCAGAACTGCAAATATTCTGTACAAATTCATTTAATACTACTAAAATAAAAAACATTGTTTATAAATTTTTGCATCAAATATTTATACTGTACTGCAGTTATCCCTCGCTTCGTGCGATTAATTGGTTCTATGAAATAATCGTATAACACAAGATCACATAAAGTGAGTTCATTATGTTTATAACTGTTTATAACTTCTCCAGATATATATCTTTTCTCTGATTTTTAGTCTTGGTAGTATTTTGATGACAATTACCTTTTTATCCCATAATCTTTGCTTTTCAAAAGATTTCGATAATTCTGTTGTACACAATTATTAGGTAGCAGAAGAATGTAGCTACTTATTGGTTTTACACTGTCTGTCCGTTCGTCTGTCCCCTTCATAATTTCTGCATTTTTCAAAGTAGAAGGTTGACATTCAGAATGTAGCTTACCATGGACATGACCACCTTCACTATTTAGTTTGATTTTGATTGGCCATCTGAGGTTGGAATTACAGGGGTGAGAGTTAGAGGAGATCAACTGATCTATGGAATATTTAGCTATGTAAATTAGTGAAATTCAATTTGGAGATTCCTGTAATCAAAATCTACATTACTATGAAGTTTGGGCCAAATTGTCCCAGTGGGGTCAGAATTGTGGGGGTGGCAGTCACTTATTCTTTATAACTATGGCAACATATAGCATGTGATATATCATTCAATAGAAAACGATAGGGTTCTTTTATATTTTCTAAATACTATGTTAAAGAAAATCAGTTTTTTGATTTAAAAAAAAAAAAAAAAAAGAAAATGAGGGGTTAAAAAATGCAAATGAAGGGGTAAAAAATAAATGAACTTGGGGCTTCTGCAGCTTACCTATACCTTTCTTGGGAGGATTAATTTCTTGTTAGAATACAGCATACTAATTCTAACTAGTTGTACACCTTCTGTTGCGATTATTATTCACCTTCTATATAACTTTTTAAAATAGTTTTATAGTGAAAAAGTGTAAAATGAGGTCTCATATAACGAAAAATACCTGTAGTAGGTTTGATTTAAAAAGAAAATAAACCCACTAGCATTTTCTAGTGAACCAGATCACTTAAGTTTTCAGTTTATACATGGATAAAGAGCTCATTCTGTTCTAGGCAACTTGAGTGCATGTACTGTTTATCTACAAGGCTTTATTTTGCAGTGGTATTTTTATTGATAAGTGGGTACCATCACTAGTCTCTGTACCTATATTTAAATTTTGAGGAATTTTATTAAGATGATGATTAAGTATGTATCAACTTTGTTGCTTTTCAGTTTGCTATTATTCACAAGGAAAAATTCCGTGATGTGGAATTGAACCAAGGACCATGCACATTTGACTTTCCGTTCTTACCACTAAGCTATCACAGTACTTGCACCGCAAGTCAAAACTAAAAATTTTTATGTCCAACCCATCTCGTCTTTGGCTGTCAGACTTCACGCCACTTGAGATACTCTGTTGTAATTTTTGTAAGCACTTTGTAAAACTTGCATAAAAATGGATTATACACGAAGCTATGGCTTTGAAATGCTCAAGCTGTTGGTAAAAATTCCAATAATATGCTTTAATAACCAGTGCTCTGCTTCTTTTATTACAGAAAGATGTCCTTGTCCTTTCCAAGTCTTATCAAAACAATAAAATGCTTCCTATAATTGAACAAAAGAATTATAAAAAGCAAAAAAATTACAACATTTATTCTAATTAATAGTGTGACATCTTCTGAAATTAAGTATATCAGAAAATAATAAATTTCTGCCTTAGTATACTTATGAATACCACATTGACTGAATCACAGCAGCAATTCTCTTTGGCATAATTCCAAAGTTGCAGGTGTATGTAACATCAGTATAAAGCCATCAGCTGCTCCAAAGTCCAGTGAGGTCCCATTGGAAGTGTGTTCAGGTGTTTTACTCTTCGTTCTTAATGCTTGATCCCAGAAATATTTGATATAATTCCAATGTGGCAACTTTGCTGGCAGTCAAGATGCAAGAGGCTTTCTGAGCATTTGTTGTACCAGTTGTATATGATTTTAGCCCTGTACACTTGAAAACTGTCCTGGAAAATTCAAATATGTATCTATTAAAGGATAATTCTACAGTCTTTCTAATTTAAATACAAGTTTATTTAAAATGAAAAATTAGCTCATTAATAATATGACATATTTAACAAACTTTTAATTCGAACCCTAAATGTGGAAAAAAAAAAGAAAATTCTGAATGCATTTTCAAATAATGTGCTGTCCATCTTGGTGACGTGAGTGGAGGCATGGTTTTGCTTCACAGTTTAAATTAATACATTGTTCACGAGATAATTATCATCAATACATAGTTTACTAAAATCACACCTGATTTAAGCAACAGTATCAAGGGATGAACAAGGTTGACTGAGAAGTAATGCATAGTCTCCCATAATTCTCAAGTGAAAAGAGATTTAAATGAAACAAATTTTATTAGCCACAAAAAGTTAATTTGCTTTTCAACATAGTTACTATTCTCCCAACGGTTTTTTCATCCCATCACTGAAGAATTCTATCTCTTACCATGATCCATGTCCTCACTGCATCCGTTAGTTCATCATGAATTCCCTTAATGTCTCTTTAAATGTGGGAAGAAATTAAAATCGCAGGGCACCAACACAGGCTGTGCAATGGATTCAAATTTCAGCTTCACGAAAGCCTATGTACACTACCCTATCAAGAGTCATGGGACACTATCACTTTAATAGAAACACTCAAAAATATACATATTTTAGTATCTTGTTGGTCCACCTTTTGTTGCTATCACAGCTTCTACTCTCTGGGGCATACTGTCCACAAGATTTTGATACATTTCGACAGGTAATTTTCGCCATTCTGCCATAAGTGTTTTGGACAGTTCGATCACGGATTTCGGGTGTTCCCCACAAGCGTGCAATCGACGTTCCAACACGTCCCACAGATGTTCGATGGGGTTCAGATTGGGGCTCTGGGCGGGCCAGTCAAGTACTCGAACCCCCTTTTCTTCAAACCATGTGCCTACAGCCCTTGCCATAAAGCATTATCGTGCTGAAAAAGAAAAAGGCTATTGCCAAAGTGCTGCCAGAGAGATGGGAGTCCTGTGTTGCCCAGAATGTCTTGGTAACGTTCTGCTTTTAGATGTCCGTTGACAAAAACGATTGCACCCAACTCATACCATGAAAAGCACCCCCACACCATCACCGATCCTCCGCCAAACTTCACCGTGGGCACAACATAGCTTGGTAGATGGTGTAGCGCCATACCCAAACCCGTCCATCCGTTTGCCAGATGGTGTAGCGGGACTCGTCACTCCATTCAACCATTTGCCATTGATCCAGAGTCCAATGTCGTCTCTCTTTGCACCATTGCAATCTCCTCACTGCATTGCTGGTGCTGATGTGAGGTTTGTGGGCTGCTGCTCTGCCATAAAAACCCATTGCATGCTCCAGGGTGCTCACAGTTGTTCCCGTCGACTCTATGAACGATCTTGTCAGTCCATCAAGCGATGTGTGACGGTTTGCAGTGACCACTTTACGAAGAGCCCTTTGGTCTCTGGCCAACATGATCTTGGGTCTTCCAGTCTTAGGCGGAACACTTGTGGTGCCTTTCTCTTTCCATGCCCGGATGGCGTTGTGAACGGTCGATTTCGGGATGTTAAGGAAGGTTGACGTCTCTCTAACAGTTTTGCCTGCGAGATGGCACCCAACAATTGTACCTCTTAGGAAGTCTGAAAGCTCTTTTCTTTGAGACATTCTTACAGCATTTTCTTTGAGACATTATTACAGCAGTCATCTCATAATAGCATACTCTCCGTTACGTAGTGCTGGGAAGAATGCCAACAGTGAAATTGCAAAGGAATGTCCCATGACTTTTGATAGGGTAGTATAGTTGCGTCTGATGTGTGGCTGAGGACTATCGTGTTGCAGAATTATTGGGTTCATTTGATTTTCGAACAAGACGCATCCAAGATTTTAGGCGACAATTGAATGTCACTAGGCTTCACATTTTCGGCAGATGACAGTTAAATAACTCTTATTTTAGACAGCAAGCGTACTAGCACAGATTAAAGAAAACAATTTTGAATCTGTGGTACTAGGGTCCAAACAATGACTACTGACAGAAAAAAACGACCAAAGAATAATGAGATTTGGTATGATTGTAATAGGAGAATGTAGCTACAAGATGGCAGCATTTGTCAGCCATTACTGCATCCGTTATGTTACTCTATGATGTTTTGTTCCCTCGTTACTTTCCAGTGTGTATTAATTTTCAGCTACCCCTTGTAGATGGCAAGATGAGGTACTATGTATAGTCCTCATCTGATAAGTTAAACCTCGACCTTGAAGGGCTAGGCTAAAATGGGAGGCAAGAGGATGGAAAAAAATCTGATATAGTGCAGGGAAGTACTAGTACTACATCAGATTTTTTTTTTCCATCCTCGTGCCTCCCATTTTACCAATAGAATAATCCTAGCCCTTCAACATCGAGGTTTAACTTATCAGATGAGGAATATACAGTCGGGTGCAAAAAGGTTTTTACCTAGGACAAAATTGTTCGGCTTCCTTACAGTACTTCAATCCAATGAGATTGCTTTTTCCAGTTGTCTAGTCGAACATGCTTACTACGGAACGATTCCATTAAGTTTTTCCTTAGCATCGGGGGTAGGCAAGTTTTACGTCACGTGCTCAACTATGTTGGCAAAAAGATTATTTCGGATGTTCTGATGCGAATTTTTGTTTTATTAATAATAAACTAATCTATTTGGTTAATAATGTAACATAAATGGTGTATATAATAATTATAAGCGTGATCAAGAGATAAGCTGATGCAGCGCTCGTTATGGTGTGATGCGGAAGTGATTTACAGCTATTTTCTTTTGACTGCTCAAAAGGTTACAAGTCTCATTTTTGTGTGTATATAAAGTAATCAACGACAATTATGCCAAAACCAACCGAAAAAAATTTTTAATTTATATATACAATAGCGCTCAAAAAATAGTACACTTTATGTTTTATCATTATAACTTCTAAAGTATTGAATTTTAATTAAAGAATTTGTAATAATATATAGACTGCATAAACATTTGAATATTGAAAGAAATTCAAACTCTTTAGAGTTAATTAGTATTTGAAGACGCATCCATTATTGATAGAGGTGAGTTCATAAAATAGTACACACTGAGTTTTATGTAGATTTTTCTCATATTCTCTATATTGATGTTGACATTTTGCTGTTGCTGACAATATTTAACATGTCGCTTCGAGTTCATCTGCCATCTTTAATAAAAAAGCACATTATAGATGCAGTCAACAATGGCAACTCGTACACCTCAGTTTCGGAGCAATTTCAAGTTCCAAAGTCCACGGTGGCAAGAATTTTTCAGCGTTTTCGCACGCAAGGATATGTAACTCGTAAGCCAGGGTCGGCTGACCAAAATCGACAGCTCCACGGGAAGATAGTCTTGATACGGCTGTCTAAGGCTGACCCGAAGAAAACTGCAGTTGACCTTAATAACGAAATGGCAACCTTCCATAATGTTAACATGAGTGTGAGTACCACGAAAAGATGTCTGAGAGATGTAGATTTGTTTGGCAGATGTCCCGTGAAAAAACCTTTGATCTCCAAGAAGAACCGGATAGCCCACCTCAAATTTGCCAAAGATCATTTGAAGTGGACATCCAAAAAATGGAATAAAGTGCTTTTTAGTGATGAATCGAAGTTTTTACTATTCGGATCTGATGGTATCCAGTACGTACGCCGTCCAGCAAACCATAGATTTGATCAAAAATACCAATTACCAACCGTTAAACATGGTGGAGGATCCACTATGGTATGGGGTTGTTTCAGTCATAAAGGGGTAGGCCCGCTGATAAAGATCGATGGAATAATGGACAAAATAGTATATAAGAATATCTTAGAGCAACATATGCTTCCCTTTGCCAAAGCAAATATGCCTCGTGGATGGATTTATCAGCAAGACAATGATTCCAAACATACCGCTTGTGTGGTCAAAGACTGGTTCAAGTCAAAGAAGGTACGAAATCCTATTGAGCATACTGTATGTGGGAAGAATTAGACCGCAGTTGCAAATCACAGAAAGCACGAAATTCACGGGAAAAATTTGAAATTTTATGAAAAGAATGGGAAATTCCAATGGCCAAAATCACTAAACTAATTGATTCAATGCCAGCCCGCTACAAAGCTGTTATTGATGCAAAAGGTTTTGCAACAAAATATTGATCTGCTAACTCTTTTTTTTCATTGTATTTACTTCATTTTTGGGATTTTTTTTCGTGTGTACTATTTTATGATTTTTGTATTTTGGTAGTTTAATGGTGTCCTCGCAAATACAAATAACAGTGACCTTATTTCTAGTTTTTCTTTTGTATATTTATATAGATAATATGTATACAAAGTTTAGTTATATGTTCTTAATTTTTGAAAGTATTATAGCAATAAACATAAAAGTGTACTATTTTTTGAGCGCTACTGTAACTAGATGGATCCCGTCAAAATTTGAGGGAGAACAACCCATCTTGTTATTAATCCTCATCTCTTTAATTAAAAAATAATAAAATAAAAAATTGTCTGAGCAACTAATAGAATAATCATTATGTACAAACAAATAGAATAATCAGAGCTTAAATATCTCATTATGCACAAAGAATAAGAAATGAGTTAATATACAAAATCAAAGTAGCTTTCAACTGAATTTCTCTGAAAGTATTAAACTGAGACATAAAGTGTCAGCGAATAAAATGATCAGTTTTTAAAGTTCTTTCTAACGATATAACATTAAACGGAACATTTTCAGAGTTTTTCAGTAGTCACAAGGAAATGTCATAAAATGATCAAGAGCAGGATTTTCTTTCTGCAAATCTTCAGTTTATTTAATTCAAAACAATGATTGAATATTGCCTCATTACAACAATTCCTGGCTTCTGATGGAATGTCGTAACTTTCTTTGTTGGCTTCAGATGCGCGTGCGCAGAAGTGCCAATTTTGCTCTTACAGAAAATGCTTTGCGTTTTAATATATAGGATTATATATTTTAATACTAGAGAATATTAAATGATTTGAACAAACGAGGATTTTTGTAAAAGTAACGGTGATAAGAATTAGTGTATATTTCTTTTTTAAACCCTCAAATAAACAGATCAAATTGCACACTTGGATGAAAAAATTTTAATCTGTTTATTGTGTTCTTTACATACACTGTTTAAAACTTAAACGAAATCAAAAACGCGATAATGAACAAAAAAAAAAACAAAAATAAATGTGTATCCGTATCGGATTCGATCTCTGCTATTCGAGGCAGTAGGCAGAGACTTTAACGATGCTGCTGTCAGCCGCTATCGCTTATTATTGTCAGGAGGGAGCACGCGACGAGCACATCCCAAGCGTATACCTGCTACCCTATTTTCATTCAGAAGGGACAGGTCCATTCTAATCTGCCTTGACTCTCAGTAGAAGTACCTGATTTTGCAACCGATCCACATCCAGTAAGCTCAGCCCCTACGGAGCCAGTAAAAACCTTTTTGCACCGACTGTACATTACAAAATCTGCACGGACCCTTTTGATTTGCGTATACATGAGGCAGCAAACAAGATATCAGGTCGTTGCATGTCAAGTGTCGGATTGCAGAGGTCCTCTTTAATGGCCCTCTAGAAAGGACACCTTCACACGTGTATTCGAAATAACCCCCATTGCAATCCAAACATTGTTGCTAACGATTTGGCAGCTTCTCGAGCTCTCCGATAGAATCCATGGTCATGGGACTCAATAAACTCCCGGAATGCGTTTTCGACGTCTGCTTGGGTTAGAAATGTTTTCCTCCGGAGAAAATTGTCCAGGCTCTGGAAAAGATAGTAGTCGGTAGGGGAGAGGTCCGGAGAGTACGGGGGCTGTGGAAGCACCTCTTAGCCCAGAGCCTGTAGCGCGTGCACGGTCGTTCGTGCAACTTGCGGACGCGCGTTGTCATTGCAGCCGAAGGACGCCTTTGCGATGCACAAGTGCAGGTTGCTGCTGACACAGTTTTGTGTGCATACGATGCAGTTCACAGTAGGTCGCAGCGGTGATCGTCTCCCCTGCTGCAGGAAGCTGTAATGCACTAAATCACGGATGTTCCACCAAACTGTAACCATGAGCTTCCTGCGGTGCAACGGGGGTTTAGGGAACTGTCGCGGGGGTTCATCAGCATCCAGCCACTGTGCTGACCGTTTCCTATTGTCGTATAGGAGCCACTTCTTCGCAGGTGACAATGCGATCAAAAATACCCGCTTCTTCATGGTACAAAAGCAATTCCGTACACACCTTCAACCGACGTTCTTTTTCGTTTTCCTTAAGTTCATGTGGGACCCATTTGTCCTGCTTTTTCACCTTGCCGATGGTCCTAAGGTGTCTACTGACAGTCGACGCTGATACAGCATGATCCCCTGCAAGGTCCCGAACAGTTTTTGACGGGTCCTCTTCCACAGATCGCTTCAGATCAGCGTCATTCAACACGTTGGGCGGTCTGCCACGTGGCTCATTTGCCAGGTCCATCACTCCCGCCCGGAATTTTCGGAACCAACGTTGGACAGTACGTTCGTTTATGGTGCCTACACCGAATACCTTATTGATGTTTCGAGAGGCGTTGGATGCTGTGTGAATCAACCTGAACTCGTAATGCATTATCACACGTAATTCGTATGAAGTCATGACTATCTTCGCTTGGGTTCAAACGTTATTAAATATCATCGCAGCTGGTCGCTGATAGGTTTATCTCTGGGAATGTATCACTTTGTTATAGGTACTTGCTACTAAACGTGGAAACCGTGCTGAAGCGCGGAACCCACCTCGAAATCCGACATTTGATATGCAACGACCTGATACTAAATTGAATCAGCTGAAGTTAAATTAACCATCAGTATGCATTATTTAATACTGTTCTTTTTGAATAAAATTTAAGATATTAAAATTAATACAGGGTGATTTAAAAAGAACCTTGCAACTTAAAAAGCAAATAGAAATTTATTCAGATAACGTACAGAATCAGTTGAGGTGTCGTTTTGGAGCAAAACGTCAAGTTTGACTCTTGTAGTGCCATAGTTCTAACTCGCCAGAAGCGTTAGCACCATTACAGTTCAGAATGGCTGCTTTCATTGGTCTGGAATGTTCTCATCGTGCATTTTGGTTTCATGGAACGGATTCTGCATCCACAGTCCAATGTAATTTCCGTTCAGCGTTTGATAAGTGTTGTAGTGGTTATTTTAGTGTATGCGTGAGTGTGTGAATTCGACAAGATACAATTCGACCATTCAATCCTGGTGTCGACAACAACTCCGGAATTCCTTTCCGACGGGTTCACCCAACTAGTAACGCGTTGGCGCAATGCGTGGAAAGGGATGTGGACTATGTCGAAAAGTGAATAGTGCATGACATAGAGGACAAATGTGAGTATAAGATACAAAAAAAAAATTTGAAAATCAGTTACCAAATAAAAAAGTTACAGCCATGGAGACCTTATTTATCAATCGCCCCTCGTATGTTTGTGATATGGCTTGAAAAGTGTAGTGAGGTAAGATGACGGCAAGTGGCTTCACTAGCAACAATGCTAAAGCTGAAGCTCTGGCGATCTATATCTGTGGTCTTAGGTCAGTGAGAGAGGAAGAGGGAAGCGGTGGTTTATGGGTAGACAAATGGACGGGAGGCAAAGCGGGCTGATAGGATGAGACGCCAAGGTCAGTCAATTACACACAGCCTTATCAGGCATATACAACATATCCCCCCCTTGCCTGATGAGGCCTTAAAGACTAATACATCAATAATGTAGACCCGTTAAATTACAACAGTGTAAATGTTTCTGTATTGTAAGTCCTTTTGTAAAAATCTCCGCAGGCAGGTCCTCCGTTGGTACATACCGTAGCTCAATTTTTTCTTTATTAATTAAATCCCGTATGAAATGATGTTTCATATCTATGTGTTTATTTCTACGGTGATTTCCTGCCTCACCGCACGAAATTGCAATGGCGCTTTGATTGTCTGTACCAATTTTGATTGCATCAGTACAATAATTCGCTTCAATCTCACTTACTAGTCTTTCTAACCATATGGCTTCTTTTACACTGTCGCACAATACCATATATTCTGCTTCGCATGTGGAGAGCGCCACTGTTTTCTGATTGTGGCTTCCCCAACTTATCAACGAATTTCCGAGAAAGAAACAATAACCACTTACTGATTTTCTTGCATCAGAATTACTTCCCAATCGGCGTCACTGAAGCCTTCTAGTATAGGGTTTATTGTTTTGGAGAACACTAACTTTGTATTAACGGTTCCTTTGACATATCTCAGGACTCTTTTAAGAACCTCCCAATGATTTTTTGTGTAACAGCTATTAAATCTACAACCCTTTTCCAAAATGGTTCGGCCACCTCGAAAATTTCGTGCCACATCTACTAGAAAATTTTATTATAAAAAAAATATTTCTTTGATCTGAAAAGTCTTTTTAAAGTTAAAAAGTTTGGTTATTTCTATACTTTAAAAAAAATTATGAAACGTTTAAAGCTGGGTTCTAGCATCATTATTTTCAGTTAAAAAAAGACACTTGTTTCAAAATGGTTCGGCCATTCCGTTTTCGCTTCAAAATGGTTCGGCCGAAGACTATTTGCATATAAAAAATTATTCTAAAAATGTTTTGTCACGTGATCTATGACTTTACTTGTTCTTGTAATGCAAACCGTATAAATAGACAATAATAACCATCAATGTGGTATTACAACTTGATATTCTATAACGACACATCTTCTTCGAACAATCATGCCACGTGGAAAAGCGCTTTCAACTGATATTCGGCAACTTATCATTAAAAAACACAAAGAAGAACAAAAGTCTGCTGGTGAAATTGCAAGGATATTGAATATCAGTCCGTCAACTGTGAAGGACATTGTTAAGAAATACAAAACCACAGGGGACATCTCCATAGGAAAGTCAACTGGACGGCCAAAAGCAACAACTGCAGCAGAAAACCGAGCACTACGAAGGATAGTGAAAACGAAGAGGCATTCAACTGCTTCCGAAATTAATTCCTCATGGACCAATGCAATAAAGAAGCAAGTGTCTACTTCAACCTGCCGTCGTCGCCTTCACAACATGGGCTACAAATTTTACAAGGCCAAAGACAAATCCCTCCTGACAAAGAGGAACAAGAAGGCAAGACTAGAATGGGCCAGAGGACGTAGAACATGGACTCTAGATTTGTGGAAAAAGGTGATTTTCTCAGATGAGTCAAAGTTTGAAGTGTGTGTGGGTAACCGCTCATCACGCGTCATCCGGCAGGCTGCTGAAGCTTTTCATCCATCCTGCATTCGCACAAATGTGAAGCATCCCCTCAGCCTGATGGTGTGGGGTTGCATGAGTGCATCAGGAGTAGGAAAACTGCAATTTATTGATGGAACTGTTAATGCTCTAAAATACATAAACATTTTGGAGGAGAATTTGATTCCATCAATTAAGAAGCTGTATCCAACTAATAGCGAAGATGCTATTTTTCAGCAAGACAACGCACCATGCCATACAGCAAAGGTAGTTAAAGCTTGGTTTGAGAAACAAGCTGTGAGCATACTACCATGGCCTGCTAGTAGTCCAGATATGTCACCCATCGAGAATGTTTGGGGAATGCTAAAGAAAGTGGTGCGCAGACGTCAACCAACAACAAAGGATGAACTGAAAACTGTCTTGCAAAATGAATGGGACAAAATCACCCCTGAACAATGTGAAAAGTTAATTAACTCGATGCCTGATAGAATTACTGAAGTAATTAAAAAAAATGGAGATGTAACTAAATATTAATTGTAAATGGCCGAACCATTTTGAAGCGAAAACGGAATGGCCGAACCATTTTGAAACAAGTGTCTTTTTTTTAACTGAAAATAATGATGCTAGAACCCAGCTTTAAACGTTTCATAATTTTTTTTAAAGTATAGAAATAACCAAACTTTTTAACTTTAAAAAGACTTTTCAGATCAAAGAAATATTTTTTTTATAATAAAATTTTCTAGTAGATGTGGCACGAAATTTTCGAGGTGGCCGAACCATTTTGGAAAAGGGTTGTACTTAATTGCCCCACAATAAACGATAAATCTGGCCGAGTCATTATTGCAGCGTACATAAGAGAACCCACCGCTTCCTGAAATGGCACATTTGCTGCAGGTTGTTGTGGATTCGCGCTTTCTTTATTTAACAACTCATACACATTTCTTTCACACGGGGTACTTTTGGGTTTGCAATCACCCATGTGAAATTTACCTAACACTTTGGACAAATAGGCTTCTTGTCCTAAAAATATTTCACCCGAGTCATTAAAACTAACTTCCAAACCCAAGAAATTTGCTGGAATGCCCATGTCTCGAATTTTGAAATCATCTGAAAGTTTTTGAATGATTCTATCTAACATTTTTTTGTTGTTGTACGCTACCAGCAAGTCATCAACATGAACTAAAAGTAGAACTTTTCCTTCTGTATTTGACTGATAATACATGCATTCGTCAGCGTTTGATTGCTTAAAATCTAACTTTGTTAGCTTGGCATTCAGAGTGTCGTTCCATACTTTGCTAGCTTGCTTAAGCCCATATAATGCTTTGTTTAGCTTATAGGTTAATTTGTTACTTTTCCCATTACTAATACCTTCAGGTTCCTCTATGTAAATATCCTTCTTTAATGTCCCATTAAGAAAAGCTGACTCAAAATCATACTGATTTATTTTCAGCTGCTGGTTTGCTGCTACAGATAAAATTACTCTAAGACTTGTGGCACGTGCTATTGAGGAATACGTATCTTGAAAGTCTACTCCCGGAACCTGCGCGCAACCCTTAGCTACTAATCTAGCCTTATATTTTATTCCATCCTTTAATTATTTATTTTTTTTTTTTTAGCAAAAACCCATTTTGTTTTAATTGCTCTTCGACCTTGGGGAAGCTCACTCAATTTCCAAGTGTCATTTGACTCTATGGCTCTTTCATCATTAACCCATTTAACCCAGAAACTTTTTTTTCTAATTTAAATCTTTTTTTTTATGTTTAATTTGTTGCTTGGTTGTTATTAAATAGGAAAAGGCAGAAAATTTCTCCCCCATATCATTTATAGTTGATTTATAAGGTGTCCTTTTAAAAGGACGGTAGGAGTATAGACTGCTATCAAATGAGAAAATTCAAAAATTTAAATAGACACTTTTTTATTGGAAATGATTGATAAAAAATGCACAATAATGAAAATATAATGAACAAACATAAGAAACACTTGGTAATTATTAAAAAATCATGGATTTATGATAACTTAAAAAACATGCTTTTGGATGAAGTCCAATTTGGTACTTTTGACATTTGAAGTTTACTTTTTTATGGCACATACCGCAACGTGTTCGTTTTTCTTGGTATTCAACTAGGTGATCTAGTCTATCATATTTCGAGTGGTCATGCAGATTAGCAGGATGTTTTGAAAGTCCTCTCTTAGTCACCCGTTTGTGTGTTTCTAAGAGTTCTGTCGCAACTGATCTTCTAAAAGTCAGCTGGTCCATTTTCCCTCCATTATTCCTGTGAAGATGCCAAGAATTTTGGATAGCCATGTCAATGCAGTGACTAAACAATGGAAAATACCATTTTTTCCCACGGATAGTAATGCTTGCATTCATGGCACCCAAAGTATGGTACCATAGCTTTATCAAAACTATGGTTCTCCTCCACTGGTGCATATATAAGAAACTTCTGATTTAGCTTCTGAAACAACGGTCTCACTTTTGAAAATTTATCATTTTTATCCAGTTTATTGTTATCGCTGCAGTGTAAATTTGACATTATGTATTGAAAATGATCTCTTGATATTGCTGCCGAAACTAGTTTGTTATGAGTGTCATCAGAGTTTTGCCAATACATATGTTTCCTGGATACTGATGAATATCCGTTGAGGATCAAAGTTCCTGTAAAAGCATACATCTCATCTTGAAGTATTTCACCAGGGCGATTATTTTGTGGGCATACAAATTGCTGAAATGGACGATCTCATCAACAACATCAGAATCAAAAAAGAACTTAAAAATTTCTCTTGGAGAAAGATTGTTTTTGGTAAAATAAACTGCATCCCACTGAGGAAAATTTGGATGAATATCTTCAACTTTGAACTGGAAACTATTAACTTTTCTTACCCTTCTTGTAACAGTGGATGACAGAGGCACCTCATCATCACTATCCCATTCACCTTCTGTTTGATCCACAAGAACTTCCGCCTCACTGAGTAAATGTGCACCCGGTAAATTACTTACGACAACATTCTCTTCTTCACCAGAATATTCATCAGTGTTTGGATCATTTGAATTGATGGGGGGGGGGGTGACAATTCCATCAGCTACATTATCAACACTGTTTTCCATTAAGGAAGCGTTCAAGAAGCGTGAGAGGTTTTTTCCGGGAACTAAAACAAAAATTAACCAGCATAGCTTCTCTTGAGTAAAATAGTAGTGAATACTCCTACCGTCCTTTTAAAAGGACAGCAGAATATTTCGACGTACAATAGTAAATACAGTCAACAAAAATGGCATTTTTTTACGTGTAAGCGATCTGTAATTTATGTATTGTCTATATCCAGATTAACTTTTAAATCAAATGAAATCTAAGAAAATAAGACAAACCTAAAGTTACGATTGTCACTCATTTTCTGTTTCGCAATGACGTGTCTCTCAGAAATGGCTAAAAAAAGTGAAACTAACTCTTGGATGATGTAACACCACTAAGGAATCGTTAATACACACGTTTTTAATGATATTTATAGGGCTGCCTTCTCTCTGGCAGCGATTTAAAACGTTGAACAACGAAAATGAAACCAAAAGTGCAGAGTGTCCTTTTAAAAGGACGGTAGGTGTATATGGGTATATAGATAGACCTGAAAACCTGCCGCCATACTTGAAGTGGGAAGGTCCGCCTTCAAGAACTGTCATGGCCGAAAGTGAGCAAAACACATGGCTAAGCATGAGGGTACCTGATTAATAATTCTTTCACACTCCGATCACGGAATGATAAGTTTATCTTTTCGTTAAATTTGTATTTGAAGTATTTTATAATATTTTATAAACAATTTTTCGATCATGGTTTCAATTTCAATTTTTTTTCGATCATCTTTCAGTACGTATTTTCGATTCATGGTTGTGGAAAGTGATTCCTGGTCCTTTTTCGGGTCTATTTGTATGGTTGTACGCGGAAACTTTGAGGAATGATTTTTAATTAAAAATCAAAAACAAAGAAACCACACAGCTAACAACACCACGGCTGATTCCTGCCCAGAACTGCCATGGCTTCAATTGGCTTCACTTTGGCGGCGATATTAACAATAGGATTCGGGATCTACCTTTAATATACGTCATTGGAACAAACAGCCCGACAAACGCTTGACGGGCATATCAGCTAAACTTTTGTTTTCAAAGGATGTTACTAGATAACGATGCCAGACGAAGATGTTTCATTTTATTCATTTATTCCAGACTTTCGAGATCGCAGGTATGTATTTTCTCTCAGGAAGCTTGCTTCTCTCACGGTCAGTTATATGTTGCTTGCTCCTATGTGTCCAGCTGTCGAAATCTACATGATTTTGCGCCACAGGGGAAGACATACAACGTTGTTTACTGAAATGGACTTAAATGTAAAACTACTTTACAATCTATGCCCAGCTTGCCTGTGTAGCTGATTCATTTGTCTTATCATTTTTTTTTCATTATTTACTTTTGTAGAGGTTATTTAATTTTCTTTTGTTCATAAATCATCATTTTTGGTTTAAAATGATTATGAAAGTTTTGGAGAAGACTTTCTAGACTGTTTCTCATTTTCTTGCATTTCGTTCATACTTTGTTAATCATAATTCAATTTTTAACATAAACAATCGTTAAAAATATTACTCAAGGCATCTTTTCCAGCCGGCGATGCTGGGTAATATTGCTAGTTTATTGTATAAACCTTTGGAAGTGGATTCCCATTGTTGAATATTTATTCCTGGCTTACTAGTATTCAAA
>JAHWFO010047191.1:813789-830605 GCA_023313115.1 Rhysida immarginata | reverse complement strand
AATATTAATGTTATTATTATCAGCAAGGGAACGTGGAAAAAGTGCTTTCAAAAAAGGGAAAAGTTTTGGTGGAGAATAATTACTGTCAAAGCAGGAAGGTAGCCTATGATTGTTTGGGAGTGATAAAGCCTTTCGAATTTGATACCATTTCTCTTTGGGATTGGTATTGAGGAAAAAAGCTTGGTATAATATTTCTTTTTGGCTGCTGTAATGGAACTTTGCACTAGTCTTGTGATAGCTTTAAGGTGATTTCTTTTTATGGATGTCGGATTTTTGATATAATGCTTATAGATCTTGTGCTTCTTATTAATTAGTCTTAGTCAAAATGTATTTAAGATAAATAATTAAATCACAAATCTTTTATTTTTCCATTTTTAAAATGGGCTTTAACATTAGCATTGAATACGAGGCCCGTAACAGACTTTACTTTTTTTTTTTTTAATCCGTCCTAGGTAGTAATGAAAAGCTTTGGAAGCTTTACTTAGTAGTTTTCATTACTCTTATTTCACCATCCTCGCGTGGAAATATTTCCGTCATTCTCTCTCTCCCTAAGAGCCAGTCTATACGTTTCTTCCGATCGTTTCCAGTCAAGGTACGTCTCAAAAGTTTAAAGACTCATGTTTTCTGAGGGAAAATTGTATACATGAAAAATTACAAAAAATATTTTAATATACAGGTATATACTGTATATTTTTTAATGTTTGATCCGTGTATGACATGTTTTGCTAAACTTTTAACGAAAATGATAATAAAATCACTTAAATTTAAAAGAATTTAAAATTTTGTTCTCTCAAAAGTTTAAAGACTTTTTGAAAAATTCACTCACTGGTCCATCAGAGAGCTTCGTAATCGTAAACTCTCGAGAGTAACTCTCAAGAAGTTGTCCATTTGTGATTAATTTCCAGAGATTTTTACTCAGGCGAGAATCTTGAATCCTTGGAGAGTACTCTCAAAACCATGTCGACTTTTGCGATAGATAGTCAACCTTGAGACGTAGCCCACGAGAAAGACAGGCCCTGGCCAACGGAGGCGTTGCCCTGGCACGGAAAAATCAGCTGATCATCTTAGTGCTAGTAACAATGTAACCTACATTGTTTCCAACAAACGAAAAATTGCTGATTGTTAAAATCCAAGATGGAAACAGTGAAGGTTACATTGTTACTAGCACTAAGATGATCAGCTGATTTTCCCGCGCCAGGGCCTGTCTTTCTCGTTGGCCTCGCGTCTGAGACGAGGCCTACGAGAGACAAGCCAGGGCACTCAAAAGTCACACGATCATCGGGGTCCGGGCAACAATCCATCCTTCATTGCTTCCAACAAACGAAAAATTACTGATTGTTAAACTCCAAGATGGAGACAATAAAGAATGAATTGTTGGCCGGACCCCGATGATCATGTGACTTTTGAGTGCCCTAGCCTGTCTCTCGTTGGCCTTGGTTTGAGACGTAGCCCACGAGAAAGACAGGCCTCGGCCAACACCACCTCTACTCAAAGCCTGAGCGCGAAAATTTCTTACATTGTTACATCATCATACCTAGTCATGATTTAAGGCTTATTATTGGTAGAAATGCGATTAAAGATGACTACTTATGACGTTTTAACAATGTATGACGTTTCCGCGCTCAGGCTTTCTCTTTAGGTGGTGTTGCCTCGGCGCGGAAAAGTCACCTGACCTTACTAGTCCGAGTAACAATGTAATCTTCATTGTTTCCATCTTGGATTTTATCAATTGATATTTTTTCGTTTGTTAGAAACAATGAAGGTTGGATTGTTGGCCGGACTACTATGATCAGGTGACTTTTCCGCGCCGGGGCCTGTCTTTCTCATGGGCTACGGTCTGAGACGAGGCCAACGAGAGACAGGCCAGGGCACTCAAAAGTCACTTGATCATCGGGGTCCGGCCAACAATTCATCCTTCGTTGTCTCCATCTTGGATTTTAATAATTAGTATTTTTTCGTTTGTTGGAAACAATGAAAGATGGATTGCTGCCCGGACCCCGATGATCATGTGATTTTTGAGTGCCCTGGCCTGTCTCTCGTTGGCCTCGGTCTGAGAGTAGTGGCATCGTGTCGTATAAACGGAAACTTGCGGCTGCTGTAGTAGCTGAGGTTTTTTTAAAAGAAGACAGAAACTGCTATTTACTAAAGTAAACCTTTGTTCCACTTCCATTTTTCTTACTGTTTTTTTTAATTCTTTAGACACCTGAAAAAAAAAGTTTGTTCGGAAAGTTTGATTCATTAGATGAAAACAAATGCATAGGTCATTCAAATGGCAGAAATCGGTATGTTGAAATAAAAAGTAAATTAGAGTAAATTAAATCAAATAAATTAAAATAGTAATATATTGAAATGGTGGAATGGCATATTCGCACAGGCCTCCACTATGACCTAAAATTAATACTTCTTGAATTAATTTTGCACTGTCAGATTTTAATAATTTTATAAAAATAAAAACCTTAATATCTCCCAAATGATTCACTTATCCCCCTTCAATTTATCTCAATCAGCCCGTTTCGGGGGAGTTAGCTGCACAAAATTTGCCACATAGGTAATATGTTCAGACGGAAATTTTTTTCGTGAAATTTCACCTTCATATCTTCACGAATTTCGAAAATTTAACTTATCTTCACGAATCATGAAAATAAAAATTCATTTTGGGGGGGAGGGGGAGATGCAATAACTTTAATAACTCCAAAATGGCTACACAATATATTTATACAAAATGTATTCGTCTCAATAAGAAGAGTCCGTACATATCGAATTCATTGACTTTTGTTTGCCGGTATGAATGCTATAGCCGTTTCTTTATTTTCAGAAAAAAAAATTAATAGCTCTTAAAAGGCTTAACCAATTGTCATAAAAATACGTTAAGGAACCATATAAATGTGTATTAATTTCATTTGTGTCTGCTATATGCCGTTTCGGAGGAGTTAGCTATACCATTGCTTTCAATAATAGAAGAGTTGTACAAAATTGTGTAAGACCTGAGCTAAAATAGAAGCACAATCGGGAGCTAACCATTAAGCTAAACTGATAATTAGAATATTTGTAACGAAAATGAAAATAGCTTTAATTAAAATTTAGCTGTCAATGGAATTCTAACTTAAAGATAATGGAGAACACAAGAAGATATCTAATGGATATTTGATAATTTAGAATTTTATAAATTCCGAAGGGAAAGGTAAAACTATAGTTATCTGTGGATGCCGGATGAAGGTATTATATTATAACTCAGGTGTCAGCGATCCGTGTAACTCTCTTTTGGTTGGAGTAGCATTTCTGGTTTCGCAGCTTACCACAACTTCTCTTGTTCGGTTATAGCGTGAGCTTGGACATCCGAGATTTCTGACGCACCGAGACATCTGCCGTGAGGAAAGATGAAACACGCTGATGAGTGCTCCTAACTGTACATCCGTGGCTCGGTATTAAAAATATCATTTGTGGACTCGTGGTTTCTGTTTTTATTTAGTTTGTTAGAACTATTTGTCCACAGTTTTTGGCATTTAACTCTTTGTACTAAAGGGTGTCCCAAAATGATCTGACAGTTTTCGTAAAATTTCCACCATTTTTGAAGCACCTCCAATTTTCCGACGCTCTGGCGGCATTTGGCGATAGCCTACTGCACCAAACTAACACCCTCTAAACTCCAGGAGGGTGTTGACCAAACGCCGCTTTGTTTCCTCCAGAAGTCGAGGGATGTCGCTTCCCAGTGACACCCCACATTTTCAAAAGCGATCGTTCTTTCATGTTGATTGTAACGACTTTATGATCGCCCCTCGTACACTGTTTTGTTGATAATTGTTACATGATAATATTACATGTATTAGATGTTTAGCAATTTCGCATTATTGTCTGCCAATTAATTTCTTGTAATAATATGTTTATTTCGTGCATGATTTGGTGATTTAGTAAATTGTGTTTGCCTTCTTTGTATACAGTGTAGATTTTGATTGCTTCCATAATATCTATCAAATTTTTGTTATTAATATTCATGATAATTTCCAGAGTGCCTTCAATTTTTCCGTATATGCTGATCTATCGTATATAAATTTATTGCTCTGATGTGTTCATTGAATCGTGTTCTGAAATTTCTAGTCGTCGTTCCGATATAATACTTTACACATGTTCTACAATTAATTTAATATACCCCTTTATTCCAAAATTGGTCTTTGCTTTTGATTTGGATATTCTTTGCGAGTCAACCATTTCTTATGATAAATACTTGTAGAATTATTGAGCATGAACACGTACCATTGAAACTCTACGTGCCGTATAATCTCTTTTAATTTAGCTCGAGAATCGAGATAATTTAAAGAAACATTACAATCGAGAAGAACCCTTGTAAACAATTAATTCTATATTTACATCAGAACGAAACCCTTTTTCCCGTTTCTGGAGGATCAAGCTGAGACATTATGAGGCCAACGAACGAGAAAGACAAATATAAATCTTCTCATTGGCCTCGAGCTGGCCAAGAAGATTTGTGCACGTAACCCATCCTAGCCTCTGGTGTTTCCTTTGAGCATAAAAATAGAAGGACGTTTCGAACTAGGGAAGAACTTATGAAGACTCTCTTCTTGTTTCTGGTTTCAGATTTAGGGATTTGTTGTTCATTGTTAGAAAATAAATTGATTATTATTATAAACTTTAGCGGTTTGCTTCCTTCTGATCACACTTCTCTCTGGCAACGGAAGACGATTGTGGCGACTGGATAAACCCCGATCCTTACAGTTGGTCATATGCGTACACACGGGAGTGGTTTCTTTTTTTTTTTTTTATTTTTTTATTTTCAACATATCTTTTCGAATCATGAGTTTTTAAGTCGATTTCAGTGAAAAAAAAATTGTATTGGGGTGGACGTAAACATAATGTAATAAGTGTATTTATATGTTTGTAAATGTTGACAAATTGATTAAAGCATTCTTATCTGATTTCTCAACATATGTATAATTTATATAATCGGCCAAGCATAAAAATTTTTTTCACTCATTTCTTTTAAGATTAGTGAGATTAGTTTCGATTGCGGTAATCAATCAGTTTCCAGTTCCACAAAACTTAATTTATTTCAAATTTTTCAATAAACGCCGTGATACAATTAGGAAACCAAAATTTTCGTCATATTGCTGGGCACCCTCAGAAAACTGCTCTCAAAATACGAAGCATATTGGAATTTCGCGAGCTTCTCCAAGAGTTTAGAGCCTTGCGAACGATTCGCCACAAGTTCGCTACACTTGCAAAATACATTGAACGAGCAATTTATTAGAGACACCCCGC
This sequence comes from Rhysida immarginata, assembly GCA_023313115.1. NCBI lineage: Eukaryota > Metazoa > Arthropoda > Chilopoda > Scolopendromorpha > Scolopendridae > Rhysida > Rhysida immarginata. Next base: position 825,331 of record JAHWFO010047191.1, on the reverse strand, counting down.
TAATAGCGTGTTGCGCCTCCTTTAGCGGCGAGAACTGCTTGAAAACGTGCTGGCATGGATTAAACAAGGCGTTAAAACCGTTGCGGAGGAACAGCAGCCCAGGCTGACATCACAGCGTCCCGTAATTGGTGCAGGTTGGACGGTAGTGTGGGAAGGCGTCGGATGGTTCTCTCCACTTCATAAATGCTCGATCGGGTTGAGATCGGGCGACCGAGCTGGACACTGAAGCAGGTGGAAGTCCGCGTCATGTTCCTCGAACCAGTCCAAGACCATTCGAGCACGGTGACAGGGAGCATTGTCCTGCTGAAACTGTCCGTCATAATGAACGGGTGCACCTGATCGGCAACAATGTTCAGATAGTGTGTAGCATTCAGGGATGTGTCTACGGATATCACAGGACCCAGTGTGTCCCAGGAGAAGGCATCCCAGACCAGCACTCCTCCTCCACCCGCTGGTACAGTTGTCTGCTGACAGGATGGGTCCATGGCCTCATGTTGTCTGCGCCAGATGCACAGTCTGCCGTCCGCATGATGAAGTATGAAGCACGATTCGTCGGATCAGGCGTCCTTCTTCCACTCATCCAGTGCCCAGTAGCGATGCCTGTGTGCATATAGCAGGCGCGCTTTTCTATCTTGCGATGACAGAGACGGTACCTGTACTGGCTCGGTGCAAGGTGCGCCGCACCGTGTGCTCCGAAATGTGTTGGGATGCCCCCTCATTGAACTGCGTTGCAATTTGTTGGGCTGTTCCCGTTCTGTTTCTGTGGATGATTCGTGCCAGTCGCCGTTGGCCTCTTTAATCCACGGCCCTGTTTCGCCCGGAGTGTTTGTGTTTGTTGGAGGTTGGTTTTTGGCAAAACTGCCATTCACGGAATACCCTTGACACTGTTGAGGAGGTTCGCGGTTTGCGAAATGCTCAACTGCGCCCGTCGTGCTCCAACGTTCATGCTTCGTTCAAAGTCGGTGAAATCCTTGGATTTACCTATATTCAGTCCACTTCTGCTGCTGACTGCAACTTGTGATCCACCGCTTCGGCCTGTTCCATTGTTTGGGTGTCAGTGGGAGGTCGATTCATTTTCTGTAAGCGGTGTCTCTAATAAATTGGTCGTTCAGTGTATACTCTCAGAAGGACACGTTAATAGATTGGATTATCAGGTTATGAATTCACTTAATCGTATTATTAAACTTCTAAATGGATAGCAGAAAATTCGCCATTCATTATTCTAGAACAAATACGTTGTATGTTATTTTCTGGTTCGAGTCCAGGTCGTGGAATTTTCTTTATTATTTTTCATTATTTATATATTATTTTCTCTCCAATTTTGACGGGTAAGTTTCTTGAAATTATAAACTGATAAAAACTCTGTAATAAAGTTTTGTTTCAAAAACGGTAAACCGCATCACAAATTTGTGCTCCCCAAGTGTTGTAACACTTATTACGGGAACAACATTCACAATAGTCTCAATTACGTATATTGATCTAATTTAATATCATGCAACAATTAACTTTCCTTGTCACTATTCTGTTTACTTCGGTAAGTTTTCAACATAGGATAACAAAGACGAAACAAGCAGAAATTAGGAGTTTGATATTTTCAGGAAATTTGCCACAACAAATGTCGTCTAATCACCCGATGGATGACACAGAATTGCGCCAATTAGATTCGAAGTCGTGTTTAAGGAAAACAACTAGACGAGCTTAATCATGTGAATAGCTCGCCTGAATAGATATGATTCTGAAATAGTACAACATACAATGGTAAACGCTATCGGAATAGAGATAAATATATGCAATAAACTGATGGCAATTTTAATTACAAAATTGATATTAAGTTGTTATTCTCCTAAGTTGAAAAGCAAATTATCTTGCCTATTGATCATTAAATGACGTCCACCTCTATCAGAGTTGAATGCTTTCATTAATCCAGTTTTGTAATTCTTCAATTCTCTTCTTCTTCCTTAAAAGGAGATGACAGTCGTTCCAAAAGATTACTAATTAGTTATTATCAAATGATAAAAATGGGAAAATAAACACTTCTGCTTCAATAATATACATGTTTAATCAAGTATAAATCCATAAAAGATGTTAAAAAACACATCAAGTGTAAACTACGAGGGCATATTGAAAAGTAATGCCTCCATGGCTGTAACTTTTTTATTTTTTAACCGATTTTCAAAATTCTTTTTGTATCTGATACTTACATTTGTCCTCTATGTAATACACTATTCACTTTTCGACATAGTCCCCATCCCTTTCCATGCATTGCGCCAACGCGTGACTAGTCGGGTACCAGAGGACAAATGTAAGTACCAGATACAAAAAAGAATTTTGAAAATCGGTTAAAAATAAAAAAGTTACAGCCATGGAGGCATTACTTTTCAATATGCCCTCGTATAATGACCGTTTCGGCGTTAGCCATTTTCGATGTCATAAGATATAACTTAAATCTGAAGGTGAGAAGGCTCTTTTTATAAAGGCTTTTATTGTTGAAGATGTTTATTTTATGCCACAGTGAAAGTGTAGATTGAATGCTATTTTTGAAGGAAATCATGGGCGTATCCAAGCGCAAATGCCCCCTTCCCCCCTCTAAATCAATTAAACCAATAAAAAAAAATCAAGTAAACCTATAAACTTGATTTTGGCTGAAAATAAGATGTACACAGCGAAACTTTGGAGTATTGCCAATGAATTTATAAAACCGTTTATCTATCAAGCCTATATTTGCATATGATAAATCTTTACTTAAATTAAAAATTAATTAGCATTAAAATTATTTATGTCATTTATTTAATACTAGACCGCTTACACGTCATATGACGGGTTATATTTACGAATTGTGTGGAGGCCTTCTCTCTCGATGGTTACGACTCTACGGAATTGGAACCTACCTATATTCTCTGTCCGACGAAAGTTTGACGGGGTGTGTCCAGTTAAATTTCAGCTTTCAATTGTTTAGGCATTGCTGCAAAATAAAATTAACAATGTCTAACAATTGAAATTGGAAATTTAATTGGACACACCCATTCAAACTTAGGTTGGATAGAGCATAAACATTTTTCAGTTTATTTAATTCACAATAATGACTGAGCATTGTCTTTTACCTAACCACAACAGTCCCTAGCTTTGGACACATTGTTGCAAACTTCTTTGTTGACCTCAGACAGACGCCTCAGACAAAGAGAATTATAGTATTAGATTATTATTTTATTATTATTACTTAATTCATCACCTATTTCATATCTCAGAAATTGATGTAAACAATATAAAATCATACCTGTAACAATTAACTTAAACTGCATCTCAAACATTTGTTACACCATGCAGACCATTGTTAATTCATAGCTATTATATATTTTCAAAATCGTAACATTTTGTTCCCGATTAACCATCGATAATGCCGTCAGGCGAAACATGTTGAAAAGGATACCCACTTAATTAAATATTGAATTAGTATTGCTGAAAACATCGCCTGAAGTCAAACTGAAAACATTAGTATTTGAATGGCTATTGTTGAAATTTTCTGTAAATTTCCGTTAAAGTTATGTTGTTGAGGAAGGTATTGTTGGGGAATTTTTTTAAGAATCTTGTTTATAGATCTAATTGAGTATTTAGATTCAGTATAGGATAAATTCCCCTCAGTTAAAACGCAAAGAATGACAAGACTTCCTTAGTTAAAGCAAAACATCACAAAAGCTCCAATTTTATAACTTTTTAATACCATTAAAATAACAAGAAATTAAAATTAAAATTTAAGAATTCTAAAGAGGATTCTTTAATAAAGAAATAATACTCCAAAAATTATGCATCCAATACAATCAGATGGAAATAAAGTGAAAAAAATAACAATAATAATACAGAAGGACCAACCCGGAGGCCAGAGCCTGCGGGCTCATAAGAAGGGAGGAGAAAAGTTAAATGTTATAGTAGAAGCATTAATATACGAGTATAAGAATTGTTTTTATTATATGACATGTGATTAATGTTGTGGTATTCTGTGGGAATGCTTATATTCAGTGCTGCCAGGCTTTTTGTACAGTGAGTATGGAATATCCCGATGGCAGAATGGACAATTAAAGCTCTATATAAACAATAGAGCTTTATGGACAATAAGTACAATCTGTACTCTGTTGGCTCCCTACGGCGTTTAATTTCGTATTCAAGACATATGTATATTGCGGGTTGTTTCTTTTTTTTTTCCCTATGTATGTCGTTTGGTCGTTTACAATCGGGCTTTCAGGGACGTCGTCTGCAGAAGCACGGGGGAAGGGGGAATAGAAAACAGAATAGAAAAGCAATCATAATACGTCAGAGAGATTCATTGTAAGCTTAACGATTTTAACTGTAACTTGTGCAAGAGTAGGGATTTTGTTTCGCATAATCTCCTTATTTTTAAAATATCAAGTTTTCAATTTGTTCGTGATCTCCTATAAAGTTATAGACTCTTGGAGCAATTAAACAAAGTTTTGTAACTTGACCTGGCGCTTCGCGTGAAGATAGAATCCGCCATTGTCATCGGAAATGACCATATCAAGAACGGATGAAGGGTGGCCTCCTTGACCATATCAATTGATCATGGTCAATCTTGATCTGCAAATGGGGGCAAGTGATAGCTTATTCGAAAGGTCTTTGAAAACTGGATTCAACTATGAAAATAAAAATTATTTTTTGAGTAATCATAATATTCTTACAAAGTGTTCGAGAAGGCGAAAAGAAGTCAGAGATTAAAGAAGAAGAATCTAAGAAAATAAAAACTGCCCCACTATTTTTGTGACTTTTATTTTTTAATCGACTATTAAATTAAATACTGTAGGTAATAATTTTTCGATTGAAAAATGGAAGGAAAAATTCTGCGACCTGGATCTCCAGTTTATAATTATTATTATTACTGTAGGTCATGTTAAATATAAAAAATAAATTGAAATGACGGAATGGTACATTCGCACAGGCCTCTCACTTGGCCATGAAAAGGAAAACAATAATATTTTTTTTCTGCTTGGGGGGGGGGGGGGTTATGGGTCCTTAATATCTCTAAAAAGGCTTAACCAAATTTTATAAAATACGTCAAGACACACTTGATGGGACCCTCTAAATGTGTATTAATTTCATTTTATCCTGCTAATTGCTGTTTCGGAGGAGATTGGTCACATACGTACATATGGAATTTTTTTTTTAAGTTTCAACATATATTCTCGAGTTTTTAAGTCGATTTCAGAAATAAAAAAATGAGTTTGGAAAAAGAACACACAGGCCATCTTTTAGGTCGGCTAATGAAAACAAATTTTATTATTATATGTACACGTCTTTTTTGATAATTTCGGAATATAAAAAAAGAAAACTATTAAAGGTTTAAAAATCAGTGTCAAATATCAATTATCCTGCAGCTGAATGGTTATTATGCAAGCGTTGAGCAATTGTTTGGTCAATTGTTAAAACTAAGAAATAATGGCATTTGAATTTCGTTTGAAATAACTTTTTCAATTTACCAAATCGACCCCCGTGTTTAATAATTATGTAAAAAAAAAAAAAATAATGTTAATTATTGTTTACTGTTTTTTTTTATTGAATTTGCACTTAAAAATAATTTTACTCGTCAAACTTGCTCCCCTCAAATTTTATTCTGGCTGCGCCACTGGGCATTATAGATGAGGAATCATAGCTCTTCCTCTTCTCCCAGAGCACATGAAGCCAATAATCAACATGAAACTGCTGGATGCCTGGTAAGGGAAATGGAATGCAGATTTGTGTTTATAAAAACTGTATGAAGTGAAGCCCGTCATTTGTTTTTATTAAAGAGAGCAAACTACAACTGTTTCTATGAGATGTAAATACTGTTTTTGTATTTATAAGTATAACAACACCATTGTTGTTTAATTACATCTTTATTATCTTATTGCTTTTAAAAAAATTTATACACCGTTTTTATAATTGTTTTGTAAGCATTTTTATATTTTTATAATCAATCTTGTTTTTCTTTTTTTTAAATATTGATATGCTGTAAAAGATCGTCTTTAAACCAGGCGTTCCATTCCTTTTGCAAATTATTTTTGTCGGGAAGACAAATATCCCTTTATTAGGAGCTTTAGCAGAAAGCTACTTATACCAGTGTTGCCAGCTCAAAAAATTTTTTACCACTAAATTAAAACAAAAAATCCACTGTAGTTCTATTGTTTTAATGTAATATCTAGCGGATTTTTTAGTGGCATTTAGTGGATTTTTTGCATAATTTCAGTGTAAAACCCACTAAATCTGGTGGAAAAACCACTTATACTAAGAATGCGCGCTTGGTCTACGTTTTTCCGGCCGTCCACCGTTTGCACGATAACTTGAAAACGGATTAACTTTTTCAAATTCTGTTTTCTCGTATGACCATCAAGGTCTTAGCTCAGCTATATCAACTTTTCAGGTTTTTTCGTGGACCCCTTCAAGTGCTAAAACAGTGACTGTAAAGGTTACCAAGATAATGTAAACAATGACTGTAAAGGTTACCAAGTGCATGTCGTATAACAATCGATTCGTCAAGAATGAATACACGGTTCATCTTTTAAGCATTATTGACATGGGAACGCGCACGTGAAATCGCTTTGTCGAGGCTCAATAATTCAGCTTTCAATTGTTTAGGGATTATTGCAATATAAAATTAGAAATTTAATTGGATACGCCCATTCAAACTTTCGTTGGATAGAGTATATAAATAAAATAGACGTAAATTTGGAAAGACTGAAATGAAATTTCGTTGGTTTTTAGTAACTTTAGCTAGACTTTAAATTCTCGAATTTAATATTACTTCTACGTCACAGCTAACGCTCCTTCTTGAAATGTTTACAAGATTTTATTATACGTATATGCCACTTTGCTTTGTTTATCTACATGTTGATGTCTAGCCTGTTGTGATAAATAGCCTTGTCAGACATTATTGCTCTATCAAAATATAATTCATGTATTGTATTCTATAAGATAGAGTCTAGGATATATTTATACTGTCTAATAGTCTGTCTGCGTGAACATTTTGCAGCCTCATAAGTGCTGTTTAATTTCGTTTATATGTGTGTGTTTTCCTCTTCTATTTTCATGCTCGAAGGTTTTCCTATACACGTCGAATCCTTGTTCTGTAGCTTTTCGTGTTATTGACTTGATCTTGATCTGCTTATCCTATCATTACAGAGATTTAAACCAATTTTCACATTCTCCCACGAAATTTATCCATACTGACTTTTGGACCATACTGGACAATGGATAATGTTTTATCCTCTTTAAAATTAGGAGAATAATGTAGATCAACGTTCAATAATATAAAATTGCATATCCCTATGAAAAAAAAATCTATTAGTCATCCTGTACATGCCCCTTCACGTATATTGTACTTCTATTCCTTTAAATTACGACGATTGTTTGTCGAATGTCGGCGGGTTTTTTTTTTTTTTCTTTCTGATCAACTTATTTAAATAATCATGTTTTCCAACTTAAAACTTGACCTAAGAGAAAATGCAATACACATTAAAAATAAATTGCACATGTGCATGTATTGTGCTCATTCGGGTTATTGTAGCCAATTTCATGCCACTCATTCCCGAAAAATTCAGTCTATTTCGCATTTGAGAGGCGATGCTGATTGTCTGGTGATAAATTCAATCGGCTTTTTTTGGATGTATTCCAAGTGACTACACTGTTGCACTTATTGCCATTGCTTTATCATATTCACAGCGTAAAAAAAAAAAAAAAAACAGGGAAAAAAAAAAAACCCTACGCATTTCCAAACTCAACAGCCATGGACTTACGGCCAAATCCATTAATGTATGTTGTGGTGAAGACAAAACACAATAAAATAAAATAAAACAAAATTGAAATGGTGGAATGGTACATTCCGCACCAGCCGACCTAAAATTAATTCTTCTTGCATACTCCTAGGTCCAATTTTGCAGTGTCAAATTTTTAATTATTTTGTAAAAATTAAAATCTCACTATCTTCCAAATGTTTCAGTTATCTCCCAATCAACTGATAATATTATTCATCTCAAAGAGAGCCTGTTTAGGAGGAGTTAGCTGCACAAAATCACATACGAACATACCTAATACGCACACATGGAAATATCTTCGCAAATCACAAAATAAAACTCAGTTGGGAAAGAGGGCTAAACCTTAACTCAAAAATGGCTCATTGGAGCCGAAAAAAAAAGAAAACCCAAAAAAACTATTTACAAAATATTATTCGTGTGAAAGAGAAGAGTGAGTCGATACATGTGGAATTTATTGACAATGTTCGCTGATCTGAATGAATGTGTACATTTCTTTATTTCTCTTAAAAGGTTGAACCATAAAAAATCCGCCAAGGCACAGTTTAATGAACCCTCTAAGAACGTTAGTTGTACTATAATTTCATTTGATTCTGCTGTTCGCCGTTTTCGAGGAGGTATCTGCACAAAATTGGTCACATACGTACAGATGTTTTTTTTTTTTTTTTTTTTTTTTGCAAAATTTCAACATATTTTCACGAATCATGAGTTTGTAAGCCGAAATCAGTGAAAAACATTTCTCCAGTTGGGGTAGATCAAAACATAGCCCCCCCCCCCCCTTCTCAGATGGTGATCGGCCAATAAAACCGTACAATACCCTGTTTGGAATCTTCTAATTTAATAATTTTTAATTTGTTTGGAAGCTTGCACTTCTTTGGCAGGATTTTCGACGATTTGGAGAGATTCGTCCATTTTTAGATTTTTAAAGAAAAACAGCATAGATTACATAATAAGCTGCAAGGTCAGGCGCAACAGCCACTAAAATCTTTATAACGACAGAAAAAAATCACGTCCATTATTCTCAGAACTGATTAAATCAGGAATTATTTAATGAAATTCGTTTCCTTTGGCAAAAAGTTTTTAACCAAATGTCGCTGCTCGTGTTAACGCTAAATTCAGAAGTGAGTCAGCGTTTTTCTCTCACCCCCTGCCCGATACAAGTTGAATAGTTACAATTAAATAGCGATATAAACGTGGGTGGTGTTTTGAAGAGAAAGCAAGCGAGATAAAACATATCAATTGTAAGCTAGACTTTTTTCACTGAGATAAGAAGCTTAAAAAAAAGGAGCTTATAGGGTCGAACAACAAATCGGACGCCGTAATCCGATTCAATTACGTTTTCTTCTGGGAATCCCCTTTCTTTGAATAACGTCATTGCTTTCAGTTTACGTTAACCAATGACAATATTTCTTGATGACTTCATTTCAAGTGCTTCTCGGCCAATGAGGAGGGTGGATTTAGTACAGCAACATCGTCGTTTCTACTCTTTCCTGTATCGCCGTCGAGTGGCGGGAAGTGGTAATTCAATAGGTACTTGTCGTCGCACCGCGATTTCTTTCTTTCATGTAGCTCATATACAATAGGAAGTGGACACCTATGTTCTTTACTTTTAGGCAGTCAAAGAGTTGACCTAACCTAACGATGATGAGCGGAAATTATAACACCCAAGAATCTGGCATAGATCTTCAGTATGATTTTATGTCGGAGGAGGAGTTCATTAATTCAATACCGACAAACATCAACGATTTCGTCCTCAAATCGACTCAAGACGAGAGTAATTTCTACCAACTGAAGAGTAGACCGATGGATGATAGGTGAGAGAGAGATGTTGATGATGTTTAATTGTTGTCTTTCATTAGAGAGTTTCCATTAATATTGCTAAGAGAGCATTCCGTATAAACAGAAGTAAGCGCGTGATATATATATACACACCCAGTTACGATACTCCTTATGAACTCCGCAATTTATTATATTGAAACGGACAGACCCCCTCCTTTGCAATAGACTTTAGCGTTTACATTTCTCCAAATGGATTGTGTTGCAAATGATATTTGACCTTCGCGTTTCATGCCGTTGTGGGTGGCAACCACTGTGGAAGTCGAGGGGAAGTCCGATGGCGGAGTGAGTTCTATGTAAGTCTTAACTATGCGATTTAGGCCTAGTTCGTACATTATTTTTTTTTTTTCCTCCCTCCTCTCGTTCATTTGGCTATCGAATACGAATTAAACAGTCTGGTAAGATCATAAGAAATTCATTAACGATGAACCTAATTAGCAGTCTATGCAAACTGTGAGTTGTCATTTTATTTATAAGTTGCTTTTTATGAATATTTCACTGCCAAATTTTACATCTTCTTTCCTCCCATTGCAACATATGTTCGAACTTGGATACTGGTCGGGCTTTCATCTACTGACATTGTTATAGAATACTGGTGTTTTTGTGAAGAAATCACAGTATTTTAGTTTGCCTTGACAATTATATCGCACTGAAAATAGCGTGTTTGTTGTTTGCTAATGGCGTTGTGTTGGCTACTCGTAGCGGCTGTTCTTTTTGTTTGTAGTTTTAGAAATTAACCATTAATCTTTCTTTTTTAATTTTATATTGTAAACTGAAGAGAACACGGCACCGAGATCAGCACTAAAGCCACCAATCCCATTTTGGAAACGAATGCTTGTCTTTTTGTCGTCATGTTATAAACGACATTGTTGTAATTTGCTTTGCTCACTTGACATTTAACAGCTGTTTCTGTGGTGAAAGTGGGCCTGAAATCGTTAAAGTAGAACTGACCTGTAATAACCAATGAAATAAAGTGCAGATAGTGGGGCTAGCGAACAACACCCTTTCCCCCAGTTAGTGATGAGAATGAGGAGGGAGGATTCAAGACAGTGATAAATGTAAAACGTCAGTCAGTGTCCATTTAAAGGTGCACTAAAACAAAATATTGGTCTAGTAATCAAAAACAGCTACGGATCATTCTTAAAATTTCATTTAGCATAGGTACGATCTCATGCAATTCTTTTTTAAGGTTAAGATCTTTTTCACTTCCTTTTTAATGTTTTAGAAAACATTAAGTTTCTAGGTTTATTAAAGATAACCAAAGCATAGTGTTTAAATAAAGAAGACGTGTTGAATTCAAGTTAAACAACACTTGACAGATGCAAGTGCGTGCTTTCGATCAACAAAGGCACACTTGGAATCGAGAATGTTAATGTTGCATTGCACTTGAACGTTGTATTATAGATGATTTATCAAATCATTACTGCTACTATTTAAGAATTTTATTTTACTGCAAACTTACGAATAGCGTTCCTTAATTTTCCCGGAGGATAGCGGCCGGCCCAGTTAAGTTCATATTTTGAATTTATTACTATATCCTCTCCACTTAATAACTAATTATTTATCTTGTTTTACGGTTTATTTAGAGAAGTTCGTGTGGAAAAATACCACAGAAAGTGCTTTGCCGGCGAACATCAGCTGCGGGCGGCTATCATCGGGCATGGCCGTCAAGGCGCATGTTCGCCAACTTGGCAATTTTCCGAATTATTATTAAATAATTATTAATAATCCTTTGACAAATACGATCGAAAATCAAAGTAACTTATTGTTTTGAAGAAATTAAAATAATAAATCACTCGCGATCAGATTGTTCGGGAAGTAAGTCCGTCTAGACTTGCAGAATTGTGTTGTTCTTTCAAGTTTGAGGAAATCCGGTTTTAGATTAAGAGTTTTTAATTACAGCTAGCAACAGTTTA
>JAHWFO010047191.1:796422-808650 GCA_023313115.1 Rhysida immarginata | reverse complement strand
AAAAAAAACAAAAAAAAAAAAACAAACATTCTTCTTTATATATACAGAAGTTATTGTATATAGATTTCGGAAGTTATTGACCAAATTGAAATAGCTCCCTGTTGGCAGGGAAAGCAATGGCATAGGCTATTTAGTTTTCAAGTGCATTGAGTCAGCAATTACGGGCAAGGTCATACAGGAAGACCGGGTTGATTAGTTTCAAATCTCAGTTGACTAAATGTCAAAAAACAGTATCATGCAAAGATATTCAAAAAATGTGGGGATGAATGCATGCACTTAGCTCTTGTTTCTGTCAGTGGACCAAAATGTGGCTGGGTCTGAAGTAAGATTGGGTAGAAGAATCTGCCTTCCCGTCTTGAGGGATGAATAGGCAGGAACTATTCTTTTGTGTTCTTATTTAACTGGAGTCATGACTCTTGAGTTATGTGACTGGACACCAAAACACTGGTGAATAAAGAGATATTTATAGAACCATGAGATGGTGATTATTAGTATAATAAAATTGTTTTTCTGTATTAGAATATTTTTCATCAGTTGAAAATATAATTGATATGATGGTGTTCCGTTTCCCTCTATGCCGTCAGTAAATGACAAGCACAAACATCCACGCAATAGTGGGTTGCGAACCTGCGACTCAAGGATCCCGAGATCTACTGAAGCCCTGAAACCTCTGCCCTATTTGTGTCAGATGTTCTACTCCCCTTTGTGGCCTCATGAGGTATCAGATGAGGAAATAAAAAAAAAAATAAACATATAAAAGTTCAAAACTGAGAACTTGTTGGGAGATTATTTCTTCTAATCAAATTAGGATGCACTCCATTTGCTTTTCAGAAACTATGCAGGTATAGATTGGTGGCAGACATGTTTAGTCACTAAACATACAAAATACATGGGCATGACTGACATCTTAAACGTGAAGATAGCCGTTAAGGAGAGTAACACTTTCTCACTCCAAACGATTAATAGGAATGCCGTAGATTCATTTCGAAGCAATTCCAATTGTATAAAGTCATGTTAAGATTGAGCATTTTTTGAAGTGCAATTTCTTGACAGTGGGTGGAGAGGAAAGGATTAGAATGAATACAGTTCCTAATGAACAGTAAATTAACCCTCTGTAGTGGCTAGGGAATTTTCATCCTGTTATATTTTAACCTTCTCTCCTTCTGTTAGTTAAAAAAATGCACTTTAGAAGCCAAGAAAGCAGACACTTGGGTAAAGGATTAAAAGGGTGAAATACTATGGCTGAGGAGCTCATATCCCTCAGGCTGAACACTGGAAAGATGCATAAAATTCCATTACTGCTTAATGAATATCTCCTTTGTTTTCCCCCTTCCCTCATCCAACTACGAAGCTTAAGTACAAAGAATCACTTAAAAGAAAACCCAAATATAAATAACACTTAATTAAGATATACAAGAATTAAGTTTACATCGTTCAGAAGGCTGGATACTGTTTTGTAAATACAGAGGGCTCAGACAATTTTTTTCTTGTATCTAGGAAAAATGAAAATGCACAGAAGAGATGATTGTCTGTTAATACATTCTTTTCAAAAATTAATAATCACTTATCATTGCAATGGTAAACAAATCTTAATTAGATATTTATCAAATGACCAGTAGAACTAATTTAGTTTCCATGACATTTACTTTGTTTCAACATCATTTTCTCACTCAGCCAAATCTGTATCTATAATGATGTATATTGTTGTGATATTATTATATTCTGTATATTACTTCTAACAAGACTTTATTAGCCCAAAATTTCGAGTAATTGTAACAAAAAAAGCTTCCAAGAAGAGGAGAAAAATTTAAACATTCCATTTATGGAGAGTGTTCACTGAGGAATTTGGCTTGATGCAGCTGCATGAAGCTAAATAGTCTGAAAACGCATCACCATGAAGGTGAAGGGAAGTGCAGCCATTGTATTACACCTGGGACATTACACTCTGATGCCCTCCCTTAAAAAAATGCACACACATGCACCACAAAAAAAAGAACAACAACAAAAAAAAAACAAACTACATAATCACATAATCCAATTTATGTGAATAGTCTATTTATACCCATTTAAATGGTTCAATCCTCATATTTTTTAGCAAGGCACTGTTTTAATTTTAATCTTATGCAAAGTACGGATTGCTTTGTGATATTACATATGCAGAAATAAATATTTAAAAAGTTTTCTGGGTTTTCATTACCCACAATTGATCAGAATTTATTTATGTATAAATAAATAAATGTCTTTTTTTTTTTTTTTTTCTTCTTTGAGTTCTTTCTAATTTGAGGAAATCGATTCCCAATATTCTTCAGTTATATGAAATAAGTGAAAAGTAGACTGGAGGAGAGAGCAGAAAAAAATTAAAAAATGAAAGAAGTGAATTTGCTCTTAAATTAAAATGCTGAAAATGATATTGCGAGATGATGTGATTGTAAATATCATTTGGACTTGATATCTTTGTTGCTCCTGGTCATTTTCCAGTAAAAAGATAATGTAATGTAAACATTTGATCCTTGATAAAGCCAAGAATCAAAGGCTATTTACAATAGTTTTTCTTCATTATGTACTACAAAGCTTCAATGTACTTTATAAAGATAACAAGTGGACTGAAAGTGTAAATAATAAATTCTGAGTCATCCATAGGTCAAGGTCAGAAAATGACTCCAGGTGGATAAGAGACGAAAATTACTGGAATCTGCTTACTTTTACTGTATATAAGTTGATCAGTATGATAAGAAGATGACTTTACATTTTATCTCTTTTTCAATAAAAGTAAGAGATTTGTTAACAATTTTCTTGAGTTAAGAAAAAAAGAAAGAAAGTTATGGTTTTTCTGAGTAATGCCTTATTTTTTTTTTTCAAGGTTATGCAGCCATTTAAAACATGCATTGTGTTTGACCATTTTTAAGTGGTCATTAAACACGCTGGTCTATATTGAATGATAATTTCGGTCTTTGTTGTATCATTGTCAAACAGAAGTTAAAACCCTAACCATTATTTCTCTTTTCATTCGAGAATTATGAGCTTTATTCAGATGTGTTTAATAATTTTTTTTAATTATGTTAATTTAGTTTTCAATAACTCATTAGAATCTATTTAATGAATTTTGAAAATTTTGCTTGTTAGATGAATGATTGAAGCAGTTTATATTGAAATTTAAACCTTTGTTTTTGTTCAGAAATCAGGATTGGAATGAGATAATAAGATGAACATTATTATAAATCCGTCTTTTCTTTCAATGATGAGTTTTGCCTATTATAGGTTTTAAAATGAAAACATTTGTATTATTTTTTCTTTAATTTATTCTTTCAGTTGTATTGAATTTGTAAGTAAATGTTCTTCCTGAATCTTGATGGTGACATGAATTCATAAAGGAAAGTTAAATATAATGAAATGGACTATCCCTTTTAAGTCTTTAATATGATAACAGAAAGTGAAAAAAATTAATTAATTACATTTTGATATTTTTAAGTTCATTATATATGTGGAAGGTCATTTTATTTTTATTTTGAAATCTTAACTCCATGTGATTTTCAGAATGAGTGTTACGGCAAATATGTATTATCTAAGTGGTTCCTTCTCCGTAATAGCTAATTATTTCCTTCAGTGTTGAATCACTATCTTTAAGGCTAGCTAATACATCTTCCTCTGATGAACAGGAATAGTTTTAATAACTTCCTAGTATAGGAGTCATGATAAAGTCTACTTCATATTAAATTCAAAATAATTTTGCTGCCATAAAAGAAAAGAGTGGAGATGGCATTTATTGTCAAATTGTTAGGCATTAATAGAATTGCAATTTATAATATGAAATTCATATGAAATGTGAAATTAATTGTAGTTTTAGTCATTTTACCATATTTAATAATGACTAATTATTTCTTGTCCTTAACCTCGGTGGAAAATGGAGATCCATGTATGAAAATAGAGAGATGTAAGAAATTTGTTATGCTTCAAACCATTAAAATCAATACAAAGCAAACATCTTAAAATGTTTAAATTGGATCAATTATGTCAATAAATATTTCATTAAATATTTTTCTAGAAAGGGCTCGTAATTCCATACATAGAGGGTTAACAAATTTATTATTTTTATTTTTAAATAATTTTATTCTGTTACAAATCGTTTAGAGTTTTTTCTTTTAACATTGAACATGCTGAAGTTCTCTTAACATCTACAGTAAATATTGATCTAATTAAAAAAAAGTCATTCATCTTCATATTTATTTGATACTTGTTGTCAAAATAGAAAATAAGCTAAAGAAGAGTCCAGAATTTTTTATTAAGGGTTATTTTTCATAATTATATAATTATTAATCATGGTAGTCACTGGCTTGCTGTTTTATATTTTTCTACAAATATTCAAAACAAAATTTTTTATATGTTGCATAATGAGTCAGCAGTATAAATGAGGAATTTTATTTTAATTGACTGTTTAGATTTTTTGCCTTCAAATTTTATTTGTTTTTTTGTATTTTTTAATTTAACTGACTCACTTTTCTGGCTTATTGACTCATAGCAATTGGAAACGTGCTCTTTTTAAAATGTAATATATACAGTTCAGTGGAAACTACATCTAATGGTTTCCCTGAGGAATTCTGATGCATAATGATTCCTTCAACAGACTTTTGGATGATGTCATCATCTCTGTATGAGTAGAAGAAAAACAGTAGGAAAATTCGTTTTGCTGCTGCTGCATCTTCTCCTTCAGGCCCTAATTTCACCACCCGTTAACAGTTGGCCTTGTGCCATTCAGATGGTATTTTTAGTAGAGAAGCTACAAGTTCTACGAAACTCCTGCCCTTGCAATGATGAAGCTGCTGCTCATACTTCAGTTAAAAATTTCACTACATTAGTTTCTTTAGAGCTACAACATTTGAGAGTTATTATATGGCTAGATGATGCTGTAAAGAAAGCTTGTGTGTAGATGTTGTAACATTTCAGTTGGCAGATTTCCTCCTAAACAAATCTCTTATCATTTAATTTTGATTGTTTTTAGAGTTGTTTCCTGTGTGTGTCTATGTGTATGTAACATGCTTTGTCAA
Organism: Rhysida immarginata; assembly: GCA_023313115.1. Lineage (NCBI taxonomy): Eukaryota > Metazoa > Arthropoda > Chilopoda > Scolopendromorpha > Scolopendridae > Rhysida > Rhysida immarginata. Next base: position 803,608 of record JAHWFO010047191.1, on the reverse strand, counting down.
ACTTATGAAAAAATTTGATTCTCAATTGTTACTCTGGAAATTAGAATGATTTTAATGAATGGCTTATATGGAGATGAAAAATGAATATCTTGAAAGTGGCCAGTTATATCAGGACTCTGCATCTTGCAATCATCATCTTTGCAGAGATGATGATAATGATGATGTGAAAACAGTCAGTTCTCTCAAACATAAAGGGTTCTCTGGAAAATACAAATGCTCTTTATTTGATGCTGAGGCTAGGAGGCAATTCATTTTTAAAAGGGGAAAATGCTGTGTGCCCCACTGAGCAGATTTATCTCCATACAGGTAAAAGTTTTCTTGTCAAAAGCATTCAGTCTGAAAAAAATCCTCCCAGCATCATGGAAGTCGAAATGGACCGTGATGACGAATCGTTTATGAAAAAATTGGCTGTCATGGGATCCAGTTCTAATGATCTTGCGGAGAATCCGACTTGTTTTGATAGTGGCTTTAATACACGTGAACAGGAAAGAGAATATGAGGAATTGATTGACAGGATTGATCATTTGAATGATGATTCAGTGCAGTATTCATCACCTGTTGTCAAAGTTAATGTAATAGGTTCAAGCCCTAACAAATGTGAGAGTCAGTCATCGGTTCGAAAATGCAAAACTTATGAGACAGTGGATAAAGATTTTGAAAGACTTCTGGAGAAAGAGCCTTCACTTTTAGATCCATGTTTACTCCAAGCACCATCCAGTGCCCCATCAAAGTTGGCTAGTTATGGCTTAAATGAGCTGCTTGTCCCTGTTACTCAGTGTTTAGGTAGCAGCACTCCTAGTTTTCCTGTTGCCGGAACTGCTCGTGCAAAGACTTCTCTGTTTACAAGTAAGACGAGTGATAAAGCAATGCTATACAACTGTAATGAACTTGTTAACCAAGGCAGTAACCATCTGACTGCAAACATGTTAAAGTCTAGGTATGTACCTTCTTCACCCATGCATAATTTACCATTAAATTCATCACAGTATACGTTTCATAAAACAAACTTCTCTAATAATAATGAAAGGATTTGCAATGAATCATTTAATGAGCAAGCTATGGCCAATTCTTCGGTTTCTCTGCAGCCATCGCTAAATTCTACTGCATCTCATTCACAGCCAACATCGACCCAGCATTTTGGCTATCCACCCACAAGCGAATCTCTGCAGTCATTGTCTAGTGAAACTGGTTCAATTCAAGTTAATGGCTCACCAGCTTTCTCCAATTGTAAACAGTTTGAAAATCCACAGAATGACCAGTGCAACAAAGCAAATGATTTGATAGTAACACACAAAACTACTGGAATCCAATCTCTATATCCTGTATTAAATGCAAATTATTTCATGGATAATAATAGATATCCTGATTGTGGAGGAGAACAACATGCTTGTTATAGGAACAATGGTGACACTCGGGAGGATGGCTCTGGAGACCCACAACTTCTTCACCATCCTCAGTCTTATCACTTTCCGCAGCAAGAATGTAATTTAGTTCCTACTGAGACCAAAGAGAGCTTTAGGCATAATGAGGCTACAGTGGCTAATACTGTTCAATCCAAAAAAGTAGAGTCTTCTTGGTATGTAATAGAATTAGAGCCTTAATTAAGCTTAAGCATTTTATCTTTACTTGTATAATTTTAGGAAACATACAAATGTATTTAGTTATCATTTTTAAACATAAAGAATATTATTTGATTATTTGACTTGTTGACTTTCAAAGGCCTTGCAAAAGATATGTAATATTGTTTTCAATTATTTCATTATTTGAATTTTCGGAACAAAATCCTAGGCCTATCAAAACTCAAAAAATTGGTTTAGTATTGTACAAATATATGAAATTATATTCTTGCTGAAGTAATATTTTTTCTTTTTAAATATATTTGTCATTATAAACAGGTGTAAATTAAATTTTGGATTTTATTGTTAATTATTGTTAAGAATTAGGATAACGAACTAACGGTCTTAAATTTTTGATGTTTGTGTCATTTGCAATTTAGATTTACTCAGAATTCTTTGAAATATCTGCAAAAATAATGCTTTAATAATAGTTAAATTATACACTTTATGTCTGTATCTGTTACGGTGGTATGGCTAAATCTTGAGTAATTTTTTTTTATTTTTTTTATATATATAACAGTCCTGGAACAAGCTTGAAACAGAGCACTATGACCTCTCGAACCAATTTAAAACAACAGTTGATGAGGGAGCAGCTCCAAGACCAGGAGCGAAGACGACATCAACAGCAGCAGATGATTGCTTCCTCACAGTTACCAGTACAACCCCAATCTCTTCCCCTTCAGTCAAGTGCAATTCAGGTCCCCTGTGTTGTTAGTAGTCAAGACGCTGCCCCTCTTGAAGTGCCAGTTCAAATTCTTCAGGTAATTACAGTTTTATCATAATACTTATTCTATATAACATCCAGATTACTTCTTTCACACTTAACAAATCAAGCTGAATAGGAAAACAAATATGCAATATAAGAGTCCTACTGAAGTAATGGTCAACAATTTTTTAAATACCATAATTTATTAATAATAATAAAAACCCAAGAGTATCATCTTATCCATAGACTTTTTCCTTTTTCAACATAATATTCTTCATTATATTGCACATGTATTTCCCACCATTCTGGAAGCTTAAAAATTATCTTCCGTACAACTCTTCCAGCTGCCTTTAATTTAGATTAGATGGATACAGACCATTTAATTAAGCTGCATGCCTGTCTTAATGATTTCCTTGCTGAATTCAGTGGAGACAGTTTCTGGGAGACCGCTATGAGGTTGTCTTGGATGTTCAAGTGTCTGTTTTTAATGTTTTACCCATCTAACACTCCAGTACCCATGTGCACGCTGAAATCTGTGTTGAACAGTGGAATCTCGCAACGAGAAATACATTGATAACTTGCTGATGAAACATCTGTGTTGACTGTTTTATATCTCTTGTCTGTGGTAACATGATGGAAGCCAATAAGGCCATGAGTTGTTTGAATGTAGTGCAAAATCTGTAAGATGGCTTTTCTCGGTTAGTAAATTCTTTTGTATAAATAGTTTATCCAATCCTTTGGAGAAATGAACCTTTTTAAAGGTAAAAATTAAAAAATTTAAAAAAAAAATTCTTCTTGAGAAATTCTTGAAAAATTCTTTGGAGATTTCAAAACCAAAGAAACATGCTCCTTAAATAGATAATGAAAAGAAATTTTTTCTTGGTTTATGTGATTATGCACTCTGTGACTTGAGGTTACCAGACACAAATGACATGTCATTTTTTGGTTTTTATAATTTTTTAAAGTTTTTATTGTCATCTGATAACATGTTATACGAACTTCGGACTGACGAAGTTCAAATGAAATTAGCGTATAATAATATATCACAGTACATTAATTATACAGTAATTTCTCGTTTTCTCTCCAAATACTGCAGGCACGAAGTCCTGCTCTTAGGATTGCATACAAAATGGATTTATCTTTGCGACCTGTAAGTTTGATCGAAATCTTTCGCATAGAAAAAAAATTAGGAGTCGATACATATATACAATGTACAGTTTATTATACAGTACATTAATTCATTTTTATATGAATTTCCCATCGCCAAAAGCTAATAGGAAAATAATTTCTCTAAAAAGATGGCAACTTCAAAACTGGTTCGATCTGACAAAGTTGCGTTTTGTCCTGTTGTATGCTTTTGATCATATGAGAAGGATATGTGAGAACTTAGGAGAAAGAAGGATAATATTGTTGATTTTAATAAAAACTTTGTCAATTAGTTTCATTGAGAGAATTTAAACCAGAGTCAATTTATACTATATAAATGATATTACTTTTTCACCCTGTTTGGAAATGGAGACAGTGTTTCAGCAATTAGAGCGGTTTCTTCTCGAGCCTAATGTTCAATGCAAGAAACTTGTTATAGAAACACTAAAAAATAGTGACAAAATTGCAAACATTACATTCCCTCGTTGTCATAACATAAAAATCATAATTCATTAGGTAATTTGTTGATTTTCGTTTGAAAATTTTTGGTGTTAAAAAAAAGAAATTCCTTGTTAAAGAACAGAAGAAATTATTATAGCAAAAGTGTGGCAATGCATTTTTTAAACATGAAATTAGCTTTTCAGTTTTACATATTTAAATTTTCATCTGTATTTTCTTCTTGTTGATATGGTTTAACTTACAGACATGTAGTTCAAACAGTATACAGGGTGATTATAATTAAAGTTACGATTTCAAAAATCGATAATTTGAAAATACTCGTCAGAGTAACCTGTTAATTTAGCAGAACAATCGTGAGGCAATGGAATTTTGTTTGGCAAAGGAAAAAAAATAGTTCCAAAATCTGACGATAGATGGCGCTGGCAGGGTAACATCAGGGGAAAAACCAAAAGTGGATTCGTGAAACACAGGAATGTTGTTAGCCAAAAGGAAACAATAGAGTTCAGGGGTTTATGAAAAATTTATTAGCGAAAAGACAAGAATACGTGTTTACAGAGGGCGGATTAGAATCTAGCCGACTTGAAGGCAAGCATCACACACCACATCCATTGCATCAGTACAGCTACCCTCCGGTCTGTTGTGGAGTATGCCATTTTGCACTTCCAATTAGTAGCGGAACAAGGTGGAGGGCATATCGTACAACTTCTGCCTTAATCATCAGTAAGATGTTTGTTCCATGAAGCTCTGTTTTTTTGGCATTATCACTGTTGTCGCTGTAAACACGTATTCTGGTCTTTTCGCTAATAAATTTTTCGTAAACCCCTGAACTCTATTGTTTCCTTTTGGCTAACAACATTCCTGTGTTTCACAAATCCATTTTTGTTTTTTTCCCTGCTATTACCCTGCCAGCGCCATCTATCGGCAGATTTTGTTACTATTTTTTTTCCTTCGCCAAACAAAATTCCATTGCCTCACGGTTGTTCTGCTAAAATATCAGGTCATTCTGAAGAGTAGTTTTCAAATTATCGATTCTTGAAATCGTAACTTTAATTATAATCACCCTGTATGTAATTTCAAAAATTTTTCTTCAGATGTTTTTAAAATAATACCTGTTTCCCTTTATTCAGTCAATAAATTACCCTTTGCTTATCTATTTTATTTCGTTTTTTCATTAACAAAAAATTATCCTTTATTTTTAATAATTCCTTGAGCGAATGTTAGCGATTATACTATTTGAATCGGTTTTCATTGTTTGGATGAGTAGCACAAAAGATACCACTTGTGTCTTTGATGAACAGGAGGGCTAGATCACAGCCCTCTAGAACTTACAGGCCTGCTCTTTTGATCTACGAAGTCAAAAGTGAAGACCATCGTCAGACCAGCAGCCAAGCATTAGACTAACGTTTACGACTGATTATATAAACAATGATGCATGATGTATCAAATTCCTGAAGTTAACCCTGTAAATGATTTGATTTTTATTGGTTACATAATAGCTGTTAACTGGAGTATTCATTACTCATAATAGCTGTTCCTGCATATTTGATGTAATGCACACGTTATAAACAATACCATTGCTCCCATGACAATTGCTACTCGGCCTGCATAGCAAACGCAAGAAACACGTGAGAGTCTTCTATTTTTATTCTTTAATTAATATACCGTATTTTTTGAATATTGCCTGCATTCACTTTAGGCTAGAGCCGCAAATTTGACGGGGAAACAAAAAAGTACCCTTTTAAAGGCCGCAAACTTCTAGGGTTTTAAAAATATTGAACTACAGTCTAACATAGGAAGGTGTTTGGAGGGGAGGACAGGGGGTAAGAGTTCATTTCATTTTTAAGTTGAAAGGGTCGATATAGAGATGTTCGCAATCGACGTCATAAGCGTGTTGACGTAAGGGATTGTGGGATACTGGGGTGAAAATAAACAGCCATACTGCATTCGTTTTGCCCTTTTCCACTTACTCTCCAGTTTCCGATTGTATTTTCTGCCTTTATATTAATAATGCACTTAACATACCAGTTCAAGATGCTTTTATCTTCTATAAATATATTTTTTATTTTAATGAATATTTTTCAAGTATATCATTTTCTTTTAAAATATCAGAAAATTCGTCTTATGTATAATTCAGATTTACTTTCACCAACACGACTGCTGATAATGTTTCAATATTTAGTTTAGATTTTTCACTGTTTCAAAAATCATTAATGTCGGAAAACGCCCATTCGACAATGGATTTTTACGGGCAGACTATTGCAAATTCTAATAATAGTTTTAAATTTACCGAGGGGGTATGCTGTGCTTGATAAAAATTAATATCTCCAATTAATATAACCAATTGTCATAAAAATTCCTTCAAGTTACAGTGTAAGGTACCCTTTAACAGTATATTAATTTCATTTGGTTCTGTTTTTTGCCATTTCAGAAGAGATAGCTGTAGAAAATTGATCATATACGTAGAGACGGAATTTTTTTCTTTCAAAATTTCAATATATATTTTCGAATCATGAGTTTTTAAGTTGATATCAGAAAAAAAAAATTTTTGAGTTGGGGAAATGAACATAGGCCAATATAACACAAATTCTTAGGTTTTAACTGCTGCACAGAAACATACTTTTAGGTCGGTCACAAACTAACTAACAAAAATACGATATGACAACTACAATGAATTAACTTATCCTTATACAGAGTGATTCAGAATTCATTGTACAAACGTCTAGGGGAGGTAGTATGGGTGATTCTAAGCAAAAACGTTCGTATGAACGTGGGTCCGAATTTGAATGATAACCGAGATATGAACAGAAATAAAAATGCCGCCACCAAGATCAACAAGTTAATAACTCAAGTTCTTTACTTACTTACTTACTTACTTACTTACTTTTCAAACCCGCTTATCCGTTAGGGTCGCGGGGGCAGCAGCCCTATGGAGGATCTCCAGCGATCGCGATCTTCCGCCATCAGGCGCATGTCCTCCCTGGTAATATCCAAGCGACTCGAACCCAGATTCTCCATGTAGTCTAGCCACCTGGTTCTAGGCCGACCCCTTGGTCTCTTACCCACCGGCTTGGAAAATAACAACTGCCTAGGAAGACTAGTTTGCGGCATCCGTATCACGTGGCCATACCAGCGCAACTGAGATCTCTCAATGCGGAGAAGTAGCGGCTCAACACCTAAAGATTCCCTTATTGTGCTGCTGTACACTCTATCTAGTAGGGTAACACCTGCCACACCTCTCAGGAATCTCATTTCGGCCGCT
>JAHWFO010047191.1:772791-794249 GCA_023313115.1 Rhysida immarginata | reverse complement strand
GGCTGCTGCAACCATCATACAGCAGTCGTCAATCCATGTTCATCCAGGGACCTTACTTGTCAGCCATACAGGCCCTGAATGGATGCACTGGATTCCATTAAATGTGTATATAATTATAGTAATATCATTTTAATGAACGAGTGTAACTGTTTATTTCTTCTGTGGCGCCCATGAATCTATCAACGAACTGCTGACCAATAGCTATAGAGCATTCTGTGACATCACAACATCTTGGAGCAGTGCGAATGGGCTGATGTACTGCCGACAATATCTTTTAACACGTGAATTTCATAATAATTTATGATTGAAACTATGTGTGACTGGTTAATTATTGTGCAGGGTTAGAATATTATTCTCACTATTAAAAAATGACTGAACAAACACTGGTTAATTTAAAACCATGAACTCAAATCCACTGTTACTTATCGGATAATTTTTTGCCACTTGCGATCTACCCTTTCAAAAAAGCATATGTGTAACAGAATTTTCCTACATAAAGATAGGGAAGGAAATGTAAAAGAAAAGGGGATATATTAGCTTAACCAAATATGATTTGACCAAAAATCACTACGCTTAACTACGTTATTGAAGCTACTCCCGAAGCCTTCACTACTCATCTATAATTGGTGGGGTGGGGGGGGGGGGCTATTTTAAAAAAAAATACTATTTTACTATAAATTTTATACAAATAAGTAAAATTGACTCATATGATAAGTAGGGCCAAATTTCTTTTTTCTATTAATAAAGCTCCCACCACCCCAAAAAAAAAGAACCCAAAAATCTGTATTACAATTACTGCTCTTGATTTCACAGTTGTGGTAAATGAGTAGCATTATTAACGTCATTTGCATGATAATTTTTTGGTCAGTAGCCAATACATCTATATACCCATTTTCTTTTATATTTGCTTTCTATCTTTTTATAAGAAAATTCTGCTACACTTTTACCATTTGAAAAGGTAGATCGACAGATGGCAAAAAATTACGAAAAAATTATCCAATAAAAACACAGTGGATTTGAATTCATGGCTTTAAATTAACCAGTGTTTGTTCAATTGTTTTCTGATAGTGAAATTAATATTCTTACGCTTCAGAACAATACTTAACCAGTCACATATATTTTCATTCATAAATTACGAAATTCACATGTTAAAGGTATTGTTGGTGGTTCATCAGCCCACTCACTATTCCAAGATGTTGTTTGTTTTGATGTCACAGAATGCTCTATCGCTGTTGGTCAGCAGTTCGTTGACATAACCATGGCCGTCCCCGAAGAAATAAACAGTTACACTCATTCGTTAAAATGAGATAACTGTAATTATTTATACGTTTCATTAATAAATTTATAAAAGTGTCATTAAACATATAAGAATAATAAAATAGTTATATAAGTAATAAAATTACTGTCTAAGGCCTGGATTCACAAAAGCGTCGTTAGCGACTTACTGACATTTCGTCATTACAGCGACTAACAAAATTTATTGCTATTCACAAGACCTGTCATAAACGAAAACGTCGTTAATTAGCGTCTTTAAATAACAACAGCTCAGAGCTATCGTTATATCGTCATGACAGAATGTTTAAAATGGTGGAAGGCTTGCACATGACAAAGAAAGATGTCATATTCTAAAGTTTCGATTATCGTGACTCTGCATTGATGAAATATCAGTAATCGAACATATATGATGCTGTAGATTTTTTTAGGGATGTGATTTTTCAGTTGACTGAGAAGCTCGGTCGATATATAAATGGAAGAGAAAATTGGTGAAATTGTTTAATCGTCCCACCTCCTGGCCAACAAATAATTTTCAAATAAATTTCTATCAAATGCTCCTTTATCAGCATTAGATATTTTCATAAAAATAATTTCAATTTTTGAGCACTTGATATTTCCTAGAAAGCATTCATTTATTAATATTTTTATGTAGTCATCAAGTGCAATTCTGAAGAAGTAAATTGTTGCTTTTTCTTTTTCTTCATTATCCTTACTTCCGCTGTAGTCTGCATTCTTACAGTGCTGGACAGAATTATAAACTCACATGAATTTTGAACCAAACTTTACTAAAAATAAAATGACCTACATCAGCTTTTTAAATATCATTTATCAAAAACATAAATTTACCACTTTGCTGATTTTCATTCGTATATTTTAAAAATTTTGTGAACAACGACAATAAACTCATAATTTCACTTGGACAAAATTATAAACTCACCCTTAAAAATGTGTTCGCCCATCTATTTTTATCATATGCAAATTGCAAAAAAGGTTGTATTTGCAATCACTTATTGTAAGAAAGTGTCTGCTGCAGATTTATACTGTGTAAAACATTGCCACGATGAACAGAGCTTAGTGAGACAGACATTAGGACAGTATTGATGTTGCATGGATGTGGAATATCCCAAATGAAAATTGCAGCTCATCTTAACCGATCTCAGAAATGTATTACAACGGGAAGTTGATGGGAAAGTGAAGAAACGAAGAGGAAGGAAAAAAATCTTAAGCTCTCGAGATGAATCTCATTCGACGACCGGCAACTGGAAGCAATCTTTCTGCTGGACACATTGTAGATGTACTTTCACTTAACTGCTCTCGGCGCACTGTTGCACAGGTTCTGCAAAAACTCCCATCATTGTCTACAAAAAATTTCTACGAAAACCACCTCTAAACCAAGCTCACAAAAATGCAAGATTGGAGTTTTGTAGAGAAAAAAATGGCATGGACTCACGAGTGGTACACAGTGGTGTTCTCTGATGAAAAGAAATTCAACCTTGATGGTCCCGATGGATGGGACTATTATTGGCATAACATCAGACAAGATGAAAAGCTTAAACTGAGTCGTCAAATAGTGGGTGGCTCAGTAATGGTTTGGGAGACATTTTCTGCTCAGAGTAAAAGTTTTATGGTAGTGATCAATGGATGGATAAACTCTGCAGGATACAAAGTGCTGCTGGAAACTCAACTTTCAAGCTATGGTGAAATTCTTAGTGGAGATAACTGGTCTTTCCAGCAAGGTAATGCTCCATGCCATCGTTCCAACCTTATGAAAAATGGTTTCAAGAGCAGCAGATAAATGTTTTATGTTGGCCATCATGCTCCCCAGCCCTCAGCCCAATTTAGAATGTATGGGGACAACTAGCACGTCTTCTTTATAAAGATCATCGGCAGTTCCAGACTAGTCAAGATCTTACCACTGTCATCATGGAAGGATGGGAATCTATCACCATTGAGTACTTGCATAAACTTGTCGATTAGCCAAACAGGATGTTTGAAGTCATAAGAAACAATGGAGGACCAACAAAGTACTAATGTTTGAAAAATAATCGCCATACTTCTGTTTTCTAAGAGTGAGTTTATAATTTTGTCCAAGTGAAATTATGAGTTTATTGTCGTTGTTCACAAAATTTTTAAAATATATGAATGACAATAAGCAAAGTGGTAAATTTATTTGAAAAATGATATGTAAAAAGCTGATGTAGATCTTTTTGTTTTTAGTAAAGTTTGGTTCAAAATTCATGTGAGTTTATAATTCTGTCCAGCACTGTATTAGCTGTTTTCCAGAAACACAGACGTCATTTCCATACTCTCGAAATCGGACTACCTACAGTTAAGAAGGACACGTATTGTGAATTGCATTCAAGACAAATCGTAAAATTGATATATTTGCCGACATCGTTACTGTACAACGTTGTTAATAAAGAAGTTTTTGTGAATCCGGGCCTAAATTACTATTTATAATAAATACTATGGGACGCCAAAACAAAGTAGTTAGATCTATTTTGTTCTATTCACAATTACCGATAATGATTTGTTAATTCAAAAAAAAAATTTTTTTAGGTTGCACTCACTTTTGGCTGCACTTGTAAATTTTTTAGATTTTTTTTAGGGTTTACAGCCATGGCCTATATTTGAAAAAATATGGTAAATTGGTGTTCAATGAAAATATTTACCTGTATCTGCTTCTTCCTTTGCAAATTTCATGTGGTGCTATGTAGGTCGAGTAGTGATTGTCAAGGGAGCAATGGGAGTGTCCACAGTTACGATGTTAGTATTGTCTCAATCGTCTTTTTTAAAGTCAAAACTTGATAACTCCAATCTTCAGTGGACCATAAAGAATTTGAGTTATCTGGTTTTTGAGTTAACATTATCTGCCTCTAAATTTGTGCAACACCCCATCCAAAGTAATTCAATATCCATTTGCTGAAAACTGGCTAAAGAATTTACTAAAATTATCAGATTTGGGATGTCACTTTGCCCTTCCAAAAATGGACATGTTATTTGAATATAGAACGTAATTAAATCTGCTGATATATAATAAATTCAGATACTACATTACCATACAATATTTGACAATAATATACAATATCAGTGTGTCTACATGGCATTTTTTGATCTGGATCGACTTGAGCCAATCCAAAAGTGCCTCGTTTACATGCATCTAACTTGATCCAGTTCGATAAGATGCTCTGTGGGAATCATGCAGCGTTCTCTAACGTGAATACCAGTTTCAATGGAATGTCCATTTTTAGCTGAAAATGATGCCACAAATATTTGCTGACCTACAACCCTGTTGGATGAAAATAGTGCTCTATATTTTATCCATCATTTATAGTATTTCTAATATCCTTCAGAATACTTCGAAGAAACAAACAAAAAAAAAAAAATCTCGTATAATTCTTTCATTTGAAGTTCAAAACTATTTATTAGGAATAGATGAGAAGTTCCTGACTTACACCTGACTTGCATGTATTTAGATTCACATTTGACACGTATCCTATTTAAGATGATAGCAAATGAACCAATCTTCCTTCATTTGTCTGAGAGGCTATTCCTCGCGCATGTGTATTTCTTTTTCTCTTCTGAATTTTTGAGTGAGTTCCACCCTTGCTCTGACGTCACAAATCTGAAGGCTGGTAAATACTGGTGATTTTTGACGTGCGATTTCTTAACAATAGGAGGATTATAGGGGTCGAATACAATGGCTAATGAAGAGCAAAATAACCCCTTCTGTACCTCGGGCATATCGCCAGGATTTCTCAACTCGAAGCTGCGACAAGCGCGACAAACTCTCGTTTCCCCTTGCTCCAGGGCAATCGAACCCTCTTCCAGCATTGAAATATTTCTATGCTTGAAGCGAACCATGATACTTTCCCCCATATAAGTAAAAAAAATTTCTGATGCCAAATTTAAAAATAAGTTAAATTAATTATAATAGGTTTCGTAAATTTATAAAATAAAACAACAATACTTATTAAAAAGAATATTCATTTTTTATTTTTTGAAATTCCGTTCCAGGTAGAGGAATTTATTGGGTTTTTTCCAATAATTCGGTTTTTAAAAATTAAAAACACACTTTGTTTCTAGCAATAAAATATTAAAAATTTCAAATAAGCAATTTGAAAAAAAAAATCACTTTAAAGAGAACAATTTCAATTAAGTAAGATTCAACTCGCGCAGAGTTATGTTCTATGAATGCGAGTGTTTCCATTATTTGGATTCCACGAATAAAAAGTTTTTTTTTTCTTGTAAAATACCTTTTAATAAATTAATCATGTAAATAAAAAGTGACTGACTATTATTCATATGTATTTTGTGACCCACATATAAAATTACCAGGCTTGAAATCCTTGACTTTTCTGAAAATTTTCGAAAAGGAGATTGCTGGCAGACAATTTCCTGATTTGACGCAGATAAAAAAAACAAGTGAGTAGGCCTGCTCTGCGGCATGCATTGGGAATTTACAGCCATTGTATTCAACCCTTCCTCCTAGCCTTGTCCCCCTCTTTTGTTTAGGCGAGTTGCTGCGTCCAAAATCGCCAGTGTGCAGAGGCCTTTAGTTATTACATTCCTTACATGTGACGTTCTAAATTGCCTTAAGCATGTGCATTGTTGTCCTGGATAGACTTGATCTGGATTGGGATGTTTACATGTGCTGAGGTGGATTGACCTAATTCCCTGAGGAATGCTTCCCTCATCTCAAACCATCTCGTTTGACTGGATTGAACTCAATCCTGTTCGAAGTGTTATGTGGCATTTTTTGCAAGATTGACTCCATCTGGATCGACTGAGCCTGATCCACAGTATCGTAAAGGAATACGAGGGTAGATCAAAAAGTAAGTTGCACTTCCACGGTATGGCCATTTATTACACCACCTATACAAAAGCAACACGGTTATAGCAGCATACAATGTAGGTTCACTCTTCCACACAGTCCCCAAGAGACCCTAAACATTTATCCGAGCGATCAACCAACTTTTCGATTCCGGATGTATAGAAATCTCCTCCAACGTTTTGTAACCACACGGTGACAGCCGCTTTCACTTCCTCATAGTTTCGAAATCGTTGTCCACCGAGTTCCGTTTTGAGCTTACTGAAAAGATGAAAGTCGCATGATGCTAAGTCGGGACTGTATGGAGGATGTTGCCAAACCTCCCACTTGAATCGCTGCAGCAGTTCGCACGTTTGGCGGGCCTTGTGAGGTGTTGCGTTATCGTGCAACAAAATCACACCGGCACTCAATTTCCATAGACAGCAGTGATTTCACGATGAATGTCCGTGCAATTCACCCGTTTGGCCCATAGAAATCGGATTGCTGCTCGCACCTCAAGTTTGGAGTGGACATCCAATTGACGCGCCAATGCTTTTAGCCCGCTAGTCACACAAAACACGACGGGAAACCACAGTAACCGTCCTATCCGACGTCTGCGCAGTTAATGTCCCTTTCTCCGCTTTGCCCAAGATTGCGATACACAGCGCGCTCCTGCGGCGAGCTAGTGCAACTTACTTTTTGATCTCCCCTCGTACATACAGTATCTCCCATTCCACAATATACAATAAAACTATAGGAAGACAATAATTAAAAATGTACATTTCAATAACAAGTACACGTAATAAGTGCCCATGTGTTTATCATTGGGGCTGCCAAGAATATTTTTAATAGCGTTTGGAGTTTTGAAAGACGAAAGGAGATTGTGATACTTGAAAATTGAGTTCAGTCCTTTGTCAATTGTTGTAGGTGACAGAAATTCTATTTAAATTAGTCATATTATTGTTCCAAGTTGTGATAACAGAGATAAATTTTTTGAATTTTCTTCAATGTAGAAAGTCTGTAATCATCTTCTGACTGTATTGGCTTTTGGTAGCAAAGGATTTGATTATGGCTTTGGCTTAATCCTATTTTGAATTTTAATTAAAGAATTCCAGTTTCTACTTTTCTAGAATTTGGCATCAATATGCCAGTGACATCTTTGCAATATTTGATTTTGATACAATTTTGATATCATACAACATCTTAAAAGTTTTTTAACAGCTAATTTTACCCTTGAGATTGACAGCGTTTGTAAACTACCATTCTTAATCTGATCGAGAGAAAAGAAAAGAAACCCGCTGCCAGCAAATTAGGGGTCTACCGGGAAGTTTTGCTCCAACAAGCTCAGCTTTGAATTTTTGCTATGATTGCATGCATTGATTCCTTGCATTTTCATTGTTACCCATTTAACGTGACTGAAAATAAATGACTGTTAATTCAGCAAACTAAGTAAACATAAAGATACCTAGAACTTCGTAACGAATCATCATTTTAGGAAGCAGACTACGTATAGCCAGCCCACTATTTTTGTTACACCTTGTAAATTCACTATTACCAGTTCTTTTGTATTCAAATGTTCATTCGAGTTAACTATGGCCTTTCTGTAAAGTGATAGTGTGGCTATCACTTGCAGTATCCAACAGTAATAATTGCGAGGATAAATCGGATAGAGAGTGCATTCGTCTGCACAGCGAGTGATTTCGAATACCAACATAGAGGCGAAATAGCCAACTGCAGTTTGTGAACAGATGAGAGCGAAGCGGTGCCGTTTACAATGCAAATACCATGTCGTTTAGCATTTTCAGGAATATAATTCTCTATAAGAGGAACTGTTGTTGCTAGGAGTGACATAAGGAGTTAGTGAGAGCTTTGCGCGCTCTATCTTATTTCTCCTCTATGGTAACCAGTAGAATTTAGCACGAATTTTCTTTGAGCTCCGAGAAATGGCATTAATTTGGTAGCACATCATGGCAATACTATTTTGAGAGTGCATAACCACTGGAAGTGAGTGCCGCTCGAATATAGTGGATCGTAATAAATTTTCTTTTGGTCCATGATTTTTTTCACTGGTGAAATGCTCTTTTTCATTATTACTAATTAATCGTATCAATGATTTGGTCACACGGGTGGTTGCCACACTGCTATTTTACAGAAAGGCTACTTTAATATTACTATTATTAAAAGAGAGTTCTGTTAAAATGGCAGGTTATATTTAAAAATGTAAGAAATGTATGCAGTTTTATTATTATTATTATTATTATTATTATTATTATTCAGGAAATTTTTTTTGGTTACAATTCTGTTCTTCTTTTTAGTGAAATTTGCATCTAAGTACAGTGATCTTTCTAAGAATACACTATGACTTGCTATGCAAAACCAAGCAATTTAGAATGTACATTTGTAAACGTGAGGGTGTGTCCTTGAACATGACATTTGGATTAAATCCAGAAATTCATTTTTAGCCCACTTTCTCTGTTAACCAGGTTAAGAGAATAATGATTAATCTTCTGTAATATCAAATCCAAAGTATTATTATTTTTATTTGGAGATTATAGTTTTCAAACTTGTATCAGAGAATATATTATTATGATATTAGGGACATAAAAACATGTGTCTTATTTAAGCTTGAGTGATCACACTTCCCCTTACCCCTATCCATTTTGTCCAGTACATTTCATTTAAGTTAAATAACTTAAATGCAAGAATTCTCTGGCTTTCTACAGAACGTTAGCAAAACAGAATATGTTACAGGCTTAAATATGTGCAAATCTAAGCTCTTAGTCCTTCCTTGCTTATACAGTATGATTTTCATAAAGCCAACGAAACCTTTAGTAGAGGTTTCGAATTTATTTTAGAAAGTGAATTAAAAAAAAAATTATTTGAAGTGTTTAAAATTTAACTGAAAGCCATTTTAAATGAATAATTAAAAAAAAAAAAAAAAAGCGGAATGGTTTATTATGCAGCTAGTCATTTACAGTGTCTCTCACCTGAAGTGAAGCAAGAGACAATTTCTAAAATATGAATCAGACAGAGTACTTTTAATGGAAGAATTATTCTACTTTCATGTGAGGAAGCTTTTATATATTCAAAAAAAAAAAATACGACATTTTTGAATACTCAGCCAACTTTGAAATGTGCAATGGAACCCCCTCTTTTTAATGGTATTTTCAGATTGTACACGACATTTGAGAAATACTCGACTCTTGGTGTATTTCAATTGATCCAACCATCTAGGAGGACTGAAAGTGTGGTGTTTTTGGCTTATATAGGGTGATTCAGAATTCATGGTACAAACTTCTAGGGAAGATAGTATGGAACTCCAAAATTCATTATTCTAGGCGTTGCAGAACCTGAGTTATTAACATTTTGATCTTGGTGGCGGCATTTTTATTTCTGTTTATATCTCCGTTAGCATTCAAATTTGGACCCATGTCCATATGAACTTTTTTGCTTAGAATCACCCATACTACCTCTCCTAGAAGATTGTACAATGAATTCTGAATCACCTTCTAGATGTGCATAGATCAAGAAGGACATGTGTTTGAACATTTATTATAACATTTATTGTTGTTGTTTTGCATTACAGTAAACATGTTCAAATAAAAACATTGCTATTCGTTCAAATAATCCATTGCATTTAGAAACAATTTCTGTTATTTGCCTTTTCTTTAAATTTAAATCCACCACACTTTCACTGCCTTTATCTCCTACACGGCTGGATCAATTGGAAAAAAAACACCAAGGAAAAAACATTTCTCAAATGTTTTGTACTCTCTGAAAATACCATTAAAAAACAGGGGTTTCCATTGCATATTTCAAAGTTGACTTCCATATTTGGAAATGGAATACACAAAATTTCCAAAAGTACTCTTGAAAGTACTCTTGTCAGATTTGTATTTTACAAGTTGGCTATTGGTTCACTTTAGTGAGACACCCTGTATATAAACAAATGAGAGGGATAATATAGTACCCACAATGAAAAAAGTAAATATAAGGTAACTTCATCTGAGAGTGTAACCCATATGAAAAAATGCAAAGTTAGTAGTATTCATTTTGTTTTTCTTTGTGGAGTAAGCAATACTGTATTTTTCATTTTTCTTTTCCACTGGTCCGGCCCCCCCCCCCCCCATGATGTATAGAATTTTATTTATTTATTTATTTATTTATTTTTGGTATGTGCATATTTGAAATTAAAGAAGGAGAGAGAGTAGCTTATCTATATATGGTTCTTGGCATACATCTATGGTTCATTTGTGACCAGTGGTTCATGCAAGCAGCTCATTTTGGTTTCATGATAATATATGCTATTTTTTAAAAATACTTCCATGCAGCTTTCTTCTATGGCAACATACAAGTTGATTGCAAAATCCTCTAACACCATCCAAATTTCTGAAATGCTAAAACTTTTTTGTTAAACAGAAGAGAAAAAAAGTCACTGCAATATTCACATAATACAGACAACTATATATTATAATTTAAATTTTAAGTAATGAAATTTTGAATTTATTTAAGCCATTAAAAGACAAAATAAAAGGCTTTCTTTTGAAATTAAGTGTTCAGATTTGTTCATCTCAGTTTGATCATTTTCCCAAACATTGTTTATGGGTAATTAATTACTTTTCTTTTTAAAACATTTTTCAATAATTTCATTATCAGAAAAATATTTGTAATGCAATATTTAATTCCACAATTTTATTGACTTGGGTATTTAAGACTTGCAATAAATATTAATTTAAGTTAAGATGTTATCATTATTTGATTATTACACTTTGCTTTGTCCTCAGCTTTTCCCATTTTTTTTTTTTTTTATGGGATCGCTGTTGTTGTTGGTTTTGGCAATTTTACGACCAGATGCTTTTCCTGATGCCGACCTCTAGGGGAGATGTTGGGACAACGCTGTAACGACTGCTGTAAAGATCAGAGCAGCAGCAGCCGGGACTGACAGCTTTACGTGCCCTCCAAAGCACGGGGGCGGGGGGAAGATTATATATCATTAATGGTCACCCATCCAGTGACTAGCTTTGGCTGGTGGTGCTTAACTTCACAGAGCTGATTTGCTCTGTGAAAGCTCATCAGGCCACGGCCTCCCCTTTAATTATTTGATTATTACACTGATGCCCATAAATTAAGGGATTTGCAGCATCAGACTTTGTAAGGTCCTGTAAACACTATTCCATCATTACCTTTAACTGTTGACATGTAGTTCTGTTTGGCCCCACGGCAGTCAGGTTTCATGAAATACCCTCTTCCTCACACATTGTTGTCTTAAGCTCTTCAGTAGCTTCAAGTTTAGTTGTGCTCACATCGTCGCAAGTACTAGTATTTTAGTACCGGCAGGAGCAAATTCAGTAAGCATGCTTGATTTGAAATTCTGGAGCTGTTTCTCAGACTGCATGTCAGTATTTACGTAACTTTTTTTATTGAAACATGTTTTATAGTTTCGTGTGCTTTTTTCCCAGGAAATAAAATAATAATGACTGGAGATTGTTTATAAAAGAATTATCCTGCACTACTAGTGTTAGTTATATGTAAAAACATCCCAATGTATGTTTGTTTTGAGGTGACCTTGTTCATTTTGTTATATGAAAGCTCGTTCCCATATTAATATTAACCATTTTTTTTCACTCGTTAAAATGTTATTAAATAGTCAAAGGACTTTATGTTAAGGTTTTTTTTTTAATCGTATTTTATAATTTTCTTTATTTTATACTTTTATTTTACTCACTAGGTCCATTCTAAATTGGAAAATCCCACTAAATACCATGTAATTGAAAGCCAAAAACGTCAAGTGCTTCAATACTTAACACAGACAAATGGGAATCATGGAGTGAATGCTGCCAATAACAACAACAATAACAACAATAGGTCGTTACCAGCTCTTAGAATATCTACCAAAACCACTAAGAACAACACTACCTCTGCAAGCATGGGTGGTGGTGCTGTGACGGTCAACACAACTGCAGGGAGTACAAATGGTATGAGCAACAGTGCTCCTGATAGCCCTCAATCAGTTGTCCAGAATAGTTCAGCTGCAACCAGTGTTTCTGAGGTATTTAACTTGATTAGATTTTCTTTTTCTAATGCTTGTAAGGTATTTTAGTATTTCTTTTGTAATGTGTATATTTCAACATTAATTTTTTGAGTAAAGAAAACGTAAGAGTGTTAAGTTACTTACAAGGCACCAAACGTTTAAAGCTGAGAATCTGAAAAGATGAAGGAAACTTAAGTGAGCTCTGATGCTAGTTTGTGTACCACTAAAGATTCTAAATCATTTGGTGGATATACAGTTAAAGTTGGAATATGATTATTTTAATTTAAAAAAAAACCCCAAAAAACTAAACTTGGTAAATCACTTTGAGAAATTAATTTTTAAAGAAATTCAAAGGTTTATGCTTCCCAGATAAACTCAGATGAATTGGAGTTATAAACAGACCATCAAGTGCTTGAGTGATATAGAACTATTTCAGAAATAATTAAAATATTGTGTATTATAATAGGATAATCATTAAGTAAATTTTCTCCCTAATTTTTTTTTTATCAGCTATGCAAAATGAAAGAAATAGGTCAGTACATAATAAAAAACAAAATGATGAGATATAAAAATGTTGTTTAATATGGAAGTTGGATGAAATATCTATATATTTAAGTTCCAAGGGTGATTCTTTCAACAGTTTGTTGGAAAAAACTACTGGATCTCTAAACTTCATTTTGATCTTAAATGAAAGATCTTAGTCTGTAGATTTGTCAAAGTTAGTTTTGTGTCCATAATTACTATTAATTAGCAGTAGTTTACAATTAAAAACTGCTTTATGGCATGTGTAGTGATATGATAAAAACTGTCTTTACATACATCCGCAAAAATTGGCTTCTGCGCAGGCGTGGCAAAAGGCTGTTCCTTTAACTAGCATGAGGAGGAGTGCTGGTCTGGGGTGTCTTCTCTTGGGACACACTGGGTCCTCTGATGTCCGTAGACATATCCCTGAATGCGACACACAACCTGAACATAGTTGCTGATCAGGTGCACATGTTCATGATGACTGTTCCCTGGTGGTGCTCGAATGGTCTTGGACTGGTTCGAGGAACATGACGCGGACTTCCACCTGCTTCAGTGGCCAGCTCGGTCGCCTGATTGAGCATTAATGGGATGAAGTGGAGAGAACCATCCGACCCTTCCCACACTACCGTCCACCAATTACAGGACACTGTGCTGTCAGCCTGGGCTGCTATTCCTCCGCAACGGTTTCAACGCCTTGTTTAATCCATGCCAGCACGTATTCAGGCAGTTCTCCCCGCTAAAGGAGGCGCAGCATGCTATTAGCAGGGTGTCTCTAATAAATTCGTCGTTCAGTGTATATATTAATTATATTTCATAAAATTGTTTAAGTAAACCTATCTACTTTGTGGTGTGCTACGTTCATGTGCAAGTTTTAATAAGTTTTCATACCAGCAGCAGCTCATCACATGCATACGCCCAGTGAATAAAGGGGTTTTAGCACAGTTGCCAATTTTTTTTTTAAAAAAGAGATTTACAAATCACTGAACGAGGAGATTTAAGATTATACATCACTAATTTGAAGCCAAATATTGAAAAATTGCTATCAGAGCATCAGGCTTATCCCTCCCATTAACAGCATGATTTGTATTTTATTTTTATCAAAGAATTATACTAGGTTCTGATTTGTTTCATTCCAAATCCAAATATTTACTTGCATTTTGTTTCTTTTCAATAAAAATAGCACACGTTTTTCTTTTTTTACATTTGTCCACTTGACAAGAAACCCTAACTAAGTGAGCAGCACTGTGTCAGCTGTCAAAAATACATTTGAAGTTGATAAGTTTATGAAAATGCAATATTAGATAGGCAGGGGTTCTATGGAAAACTAGGAAAAAAAAAATCGTTAAGTGTTCTATGGGGTGAAAAAGTTTGGGAACCGTTAGGTTAGAGTAACAGGTAATCTTACCATCTTCTTAAAAAGTGATTGATCTTCCACCAAAGGTGATAGATTTGTGTTGGCCAAAAGTACTAAGTTAATTGCCTATCATTTATAAGAACCACTTTGTTAAATAACGATCTAAAAAATTAGTCTAAATAATTGATACGTTGTACTGGAAACTAAGAATTTTAAAGCAAATGTTCCTAATTTTGATAGTAAGTAAAGATAAGTTTCTTCATTAAAGGACAACTCTATGGTAACATCCAAGCTCATTTAAATCGAAAGATTAATGCATTTATAACATTCCGGTACATTTAAAAATTTTTAATTTGAATCCTAAATGTGTGAAAGGAAAAAAACCCCGAAAATTCTGAATTCTGTTGATTAATTATGCATTGTCTTCATAAATGTAATTTTATGGATTTTTAATTTTCAATCCCATAAGCTGGCTTGATGGCCAAGCGTGCTAAGGCACAGTTCATGTCCAAACCAGCGAGTTGTGCGTTCAAATCCTACTGTGTTTTGGGTGTCCCAAAAATGACTGATGGATTTTGAAAATCAATAAAAAAGACTGAATGCGATAGATATGTATCGTTTGCAGCCTTATGCTTACAACCCTTTTCCAAAATGGTTCGGCCACCTCGAAAATTTCGTGCCACATCTACTAGAAAATTTTATTATAAAAAAAATATTTCTTTGATCTGAAAAGTCTTTTTAAAGTTAAAAAGTTTGGTTATTTCTATACTTTAAAAAAAATTATGAAACGTTTAAAGCTGGGTTCTAGCATCATTATTTTCAGTTAAAAAAAAGACACTTGTTTCAAAATGGTTCGGCCATTCCGTTTTCGCTTCAAAATGGTTCGGCCGAAGACTATTTGCATATAAAAAATTATTCTAAAAATGTTTTGTCACGTGATCTATGACTTTACTTGTTCTTGTAATGCAAACCGTATAAATAGACAATAATAACCATCAATGTGGTATTACAACTTGATATTCTATAACGACACATCTTCTTCGAACAATCATGCCACGTGGAAAAGCGCTTTCAACTGATATTCGGCAACTTATCATTAAAAAACACAAAGAAGAACAAAAGTCTGCTGGTGAAATTGCAAGGATATTGAATATCAGTCCGTCAACTGTGAAGGACATTGTTAAGAAATACAAAACCACAGGGGACATCTCCATAGGAAAGTCAACTGGACGGCCAAAAGCAACAACTGCAGCAGAAAACCGAGCACTACGAAGGATAGTGAAAACGAAGAGGCATTCAACTGCTTCCGAAATTAATTCCTCATGGACCAATGCAATAAAGAAGCAAGTGTCTACTTCAACCTGCCGTCGTCGCCTTCACAACATGGGCTACAAATTTTACAAGGCCAAAGACAAACCCCTCCTGACAAAGAGGAACAAGAAGGCAAGACTAGAATGGGCCAGAGGACGTAGAACATGGACTCTAGATTTGTGGAAAAAGGTGATTTTCTCAGATGAGTCAAAGTTTGAAGTGTGTGTGGGTAACCGCTCATCACGCGTCATCCGGCAGGCTGCTGAAGCTTTTCATCCATCCTGCATTCGCACAAATGTGAAGCATCCCCTCAGCCTGATGGTGTGGGGTTGCATGAGTGCATCAGGAGTAGGAAAACTGCAATTTATTGATGGAACTGTTAATGCTCTAAAATACATAAACATTTTGGAGGAGAATTTGATTCCATCAATTAAGAAGCTGTATCCAACTAATAGCGAAGATGCTATTTTTCAGCAAGACAACGCACCATGCCATACAGCAAAGGTAGTTAAAGCTTGGTTTGAGAAACAAGCTGTGAACATACTACCATGGCCTGCTAGTAGTCCAGATATGTCACCCATCGAGAATGTTTGGGGAATGCTAAAGAAAGTGGTGCGCAGACGTCAACCAACAACAAAGGATGAACTGAAAACTGTCTTGCAAAATGAATGGGACAAAATCACCCCTGAACAATGTGAAAAGTTAATTAACTCGATGCCTGATAGAATTACTGAAGTAATTAAAAAAAATGGAGATGTAACTAAATATTAATTGTAAATGGCCGAACCATTTTGAAATGTAAATGTAATGGCCGAACCATTTTGAAACAAGTGTCTTTTTTTTTACTTTAAAAAAAAGTTGCTAAAACCCAGCTTTAAATGTTTCATAATTTTTTTTAAAGTATAGAAATAACCAAACTTTTTAACTTTAAAAAGACTTTTCAGATCAAAGAAATATTTTTTTTATAATAAAATTTTCTAGTAGATGTGGCACGAAATTTTCGAGGTGGCCGAACCATTTTGGAAAAGGGTTGTAGGAAATCAGGGAATTTTATCCCACCAAATTTCAAATTTAGTTAACATTTTCACCCACAGGTGGCGCTGAAAACTATGAAAAAATAAAAACCGGTATGAAAATGTTGCAAGGACTGTTGCAAAAAACCATTTTGGTAGAGCGGACTTGCAATCTCAATAGCACATGCTATCAGCTTGACGACGAACTATGGAATGGCGAGCTGAAATAATTCGTTTTAACTATACCTGTTACAGATCGCCTGCAGCGCCATCTCTTGGTAGAAATGTTAACTAAATTTGAAATTTGGTGGGATAAATTTCTCTGATTTCCTAAGCATAAGGCTGCAAATGATATGTATCTATCGCATTCCGTCTTTTTTTTATTGATTTTCAAAATCCATCAGTCATTTATGTGTTGTCCATTTACTAACAATCTTAGTGGACCAAGCAAAGCCTCAGTAGGCTGATCCTTCTTAGGCCACATTTCCAATAGATCCAATGGTTTTTTAACATTTTCGACACTGAAAGGGTAAAAGAGGAATAGAAAAAGAAGAATTCATTCAATACTTCCAATGAAAGTATTCTATTTTATTATTACTTTATTTTACCTTGATCCACTCTTCGCTAAGCTATTGTATACAATTTTGGGGTTCTTCTTCTTTATATAATCTCAATCGACTTTATAAACTACAAATGGTCCTTGGGAACTATCGACTTTACAAAACCTAACTCTGTCTCTCAATTCTTTTTTTTATTTGGCATCTTAACTGTCTTATAAATTTACATCATTCAATTATGCTCATTTATATACAAATTAATTAATTGTCAATTGATTCTTTCTACTCCTATCACCTTAGTCCATCAATATAGCCTTCATTTTTATACTACTCGCTCTGCCTCTACATTTAGACTTCCTTTTGCAAGAAATAACTATCAAAGGTGCTGCATTTCCTATATCGATACTAAATGGTGGTCTCATTTACCCGAACAGGTTCGTTCGTTAACATAAATCTCTCGGTTTCATTTTACTTTAAAAATTCTTTTCTTCTCAAACAATTTACCTACTAATATACCTGACTAATTCCTACCTTTAAAATTTGTAAGTTTTTTGTTGTCCTACCGGGGGACCTAACTTGTCGGCCTTCTAGCCCATACCGGCCCCGGTTAGGCATTCTTTCTTTTTATAATTAAAATAAATAAATAAATAAATAAAGTAAAAAAAAAAAAAAAAAAAAAAAAAAAAAAAAAAAAAAAAAAAAAAAATGGGTAAATGCTGGTCATTATTCTGTAAACTGAACAAATCATAGATAATTAGCTTCACCTATTTTGAAATATAAAAAGACCCTTTTATTTTAATAAAACAAGAAAATCAGTATGAAGTGAATATTCTAATGACAGGTAAACATAACTGACATGAACATCATTTGTATGTGTCTAATATAGTAATGGGACTATTTTTTCTCAAATTCTGGATCATCAAATGTTCCAAACCATCGAGTGCTAAACTAGAGACTGTATGTAGTTCAGGGGCTCTTCTCATTCTGCACTGCACATGTGCAAAATGGAATGGCAGCTCCTAGAATAAACATGGCATTTGTTTAAAGAAGCGAGGATGTTTCTTCATGTAGTTTAAATAAATTTCTTAATCAGATAGGCCATTTGTCCTCTTTTATTTATTTATTTATTTATTTATTTATTTATTTATTTATTTATTTATTTAGCTTTGAATTAAAACTAGTTGCTTTCCTTTAATTTTTATTAATCTGAAGCTGTTGAGTGTAAATGTGGTAAAAATTAAACAAATTCATTGATTTATTCATTCTTTTTATCTTCAATAAGAATTATGGCAGAAACATAAACCATTTGATTCAAATTTAAAGTGAAATATTTTGGGAAGCTAGAAACCTTTCTGTGAATTCTTTTCCGAATGAAAATATCACTGAAAGATGCTACCAGAAAGATTGTAAAATTAATTTTGAACACATTTGTCTTTGGTTGCTGTTCTTATCATTAATCAATCAAAATTGCTATCAGGAAAAGATAAGAAATTCTTTGTGGTGCCTATTCTTTTTTATCTTTTCCTATTTCATGATCAGAATGTATGGAATATTCCATGTTGAAGTTTATTCCAAAAAAAAAGTCAACATATATATATATTTTTTTAATTCTATTTGAGTGATATGGAGTGTTAATTGAAGATAATGTCAGGAATAACAATGTTATCAGCTCTTTGAAGTTGCATTCCTCTGTATTAATTCTTTTTTCATTTGGCAATTGTCATTTTTTTTCCTTTCACAGAAAAAAAGTAATAAAATAGAATATTGAAAAAGTAGATCTGTTCAAATTTTCTTCATGCTTTCATTTATTTATGTTTTGCTGTGTTAATGCATATAAACAGTTTTAATTTGTAATATTTGAAGCATGAAACAAACACACTTTTCCTAAAATAATAATAATAATAATAATAATAATAATAATAATAATAATAATATTTTTTAAAATGAAGTTAAATGATGAGATATCCTTCATTGAAAATAATGTCTATTTACTAAAATTATTTTTTATTGGTTAAAAAAGTAGTACTAAATGATATTGTTATAATTTTTTTTTTTAATTCTTAAATTTGTTGATTGGTATTAATAAAGCAGTTGAAAGCTGATTTTGAATACAATAGATTTCCACCTCCTTGATCGTTTCCTTTTTAAGATATGCACATGGGATGAAAAGAAGAGCTATCTTAATTAAATACTTTTATTCCCATTGATAAATTTCCATTTGCTAAGGCAGATTGGGAGAGTGCTTTACTTTTGTGTGTATACAGTTATTAAATTCTTTTAAATAGTTTTACTATTGTTAATATGAAATTGGAGCTGCTATTGTCATCTGATAATTCATTTGTGTCCGAGATTGGTAAAAGATATGTTCGCTCTTGACTGTGATATACTATCTGTTGCAAAAGCAGTGATATGACCAAGCAGGCTTTCTGGTGTGCACACAAACATACATCTGTGCTTGGGTGCTCTCTCTCTCTCTTTCTCTCTCTCTCTCTCTCTCTCTCTCTCTCTCTGGCTCCTCATCAAAGCTAATCATTACTTGCCAGACAGAGTTGATTCTTCCATCAAGATATTTGAATGGGAGATCAGTTGTGCAACTGTGCTGGTCCCTTACTTGGGAATTTCTCTACTTCAGCTTAGTTCAGACAGATTGCCATAATCAGTGATTCAAGTTTTCCCTACTTTCAATTATTGTTAATTTTGCCAGTAGAGCATAATAATGCCAGGTTCAACTGCTTTTCTCAAAATGCCATCACAGCTTAATTTATCAAATCTTCATAAGGTAATTCAATTTAATTTTAATCTGAAAATTAACTTTGAAACCTACAACTTAATTTTTTCTGGAGCACTAACAACTTTTTTTTAAATTTCAAAATTTTGATTTCAATCATGCAAATGGGTTTGTAGTTCTTTTGTTTTAGTAGCTGCAGTTTAGAAAGTTGTTTTTTTATTCTGACAGAAAGATTATCTAAATGATGGTAATATGGCATTGTTGTTGTTGACATGTTCTCTAGTGCATAGTGTTCAAATTATTGGCAATAAGATGATGGTACATCAGGTTTCTGCATTGTTTTGGAATAGGATGTTACTTTGTGGTTTGTAACAGATGATTAAATATGATTTTTTTAATAATAACTGTAATAGTTGTTTTGTCATTTATTTATGTTATAAATTCATTTTGGGCTACAAAAACTTTTACTTGAACAGAGATAAACTGGACTTTTTCATTATAAAATCATTATCTTTTTTTATTTAATTCTGGTTAGAGAAACTAAAGATTAAATTTGTATCTGCCATCACCTTTGGTAATTTTTCTCTTAATGCACTGAAGATAATGCTTTTGTTATATTACTAAGCATCTTTTTGTATTAGAGCTAATCCACTTATAACTTATTACTAATAAGCTGCCTAATGTCAGTAGTATCTAAAGTGTTTGGCAAGAAGAGTTATTAAATACAGTAAAAGCAATGGTGTACAGTTGCTTACTCTGTCTGCTATTTCAATAGTTACAAGCAAAAATAACATAGGTCTATCATAAGTAAGCACCAAAAAATTTGGATTTGGCATTCAATAAAATATCTGCACTTCTGTCCACCCTTCCTCTTTCATGTTTGCTGCATTTGTCAGTAACTTTTTAGTTCTCTTTTCATTAACTGATAATAAAAACTAATTATCTTGCCTGTGGCTTCGAAATTTTTCTTAAAGATTTCTTAATGAAAAAATGTATATAAAGATGCGTGTTAAATTTCAAAAGATGGTTATAGATGTAGAGTCCAACATTTTAAATTCACTATAAGTTGTATCCATTCATTAAATTTGAAGTTTTTTTTGTTTTTTTAAAGATCTAATTTTTCTTAGATCTTATTACAAAAAAAGAAAAAATTCACTCCTTCAGTCAAAGTTGACTATTATTACACTTACATGCATTAGTTTTCTAGTCTAAATCTTGCAAATTAAATCTAATTCTAATACTTGTCATCGCATTGCATTAATTTTATAAGGAGTTCAAATGTATTGTTATGTAATATATAAAGGAAATTTGACTATTATGGTGGCAGTGGCACATAAATTGAATTGTCCATTTTCAATTAAAGGAATATCATTGATACATATTGAACTATTGTTCTTGGGAGACAGGCTACTATGATCTGTTAAATCATATATATATATCTTCTCATTTTCATCTGAAATTAAAAAGCAAAAATAAAAAGAGTAAAAAAATAAGAAAACTGATTTAATGTTAATAAATTTAGAGCTGGCATGTTTATTTATTTTTTATTTATTTTATTTTTTTAAAATTATGGTTCAAATAGAAGGATGTTCCACATAAAAATAATCCTCCCAAACTATGGTCAAGGGTTTTTATCCAGTTATTTTATTTAAAAAATTCATAAGTTTGAAGTTTTGTAAACTCCAAATAAAAATTGAAAATATAATTATAACCTTTAATTTATCACAGTTTTTAAAAAGTGTACATTTGTCAAATTTTAAAGATAATGTTGTATATTTCAGAAGTAAGGCTGCAGCAGAAAAAATTTAACAAAAATTAATAAAAATCAACAATTGTTAGGCAGTGGCAACTGAT
>JAHWFO010047191.1:736153-772391 GCA_023313115.1 Rhysida immarginata | reverse complement strand
TATATTTAATATATTTCTGCATACATTTTATAAAGAAATATTTTAATAATTACATTTTGAAAGTTGTTTTTTTTTGTTTTTTTTTTTTTTAAATTTAAAGAAATATATCAAATGCAGATGAAAAACTTTCATCATGGCTGCACTTCCACCCATAATTAGTAAGCGCCCATCTCGCTGAGTTAAAATCCAGTGTAACAATTCCTTTTCCAAATATGGCCAGAACACAGCTCTATAATTTTGATCGCTTACATTTTGGCTGAATAGCGATGTCACTTGCATCTTTCCTCCAGCGCTGAATACGTTTTTCGTCGATTCCTAACTGGTTAGTTGCTGCACGATTCCCCGATCGCTTCAGCCTTCTCAATTGCTGTTAGTTTAAAAGCTGCTGTATAGCTTGCACGTCTCTTTCAGATTTTGAAATATAAACTCATTTTTGTAAAAATTGCAACACCATGAAGGAATAACACGATTGAGTTGCAATTTTCAGCCAATGCAAATTATCATTTGTTATGCAAATGATTAAAATTTCAGAGTCTCCACGCATGTGTGGGCTGAGCAGCGCCCTCTGAACTGCTCCTGAAACAGTATAAATAGAGGGCTGTAGGGGAACGTTGAAAATAGTCTGTGGTTATCTGCTAGTGGTAAACCTTATGTGAGATGTGATGATGCCTCTTTGACAAAAGAGGGTGACATTTCAACAACTTACACAGTTTGAACGTGAGAGAATCACCGCCCTTCGTGAAGGGAGATTTTCCTATCATGCTATAGCAGCTCGTGTGCAGCATAACAGCAGCACAGTGATGCGAGTTTGGAAGCAGTGTACCGACAAGAACCGGACAACTCGGAAATCTGGTAGTGGACGCCGAAAGGTGAAGTCAACGTGCGATGATAGACACATGGTCCGCATGGTGCTGATGGACCGTGCGTACAGCTTCCTCTAGACAGTTGGCAGCACATTGGTCCACTGCCTCAGGTCTGCTTCGTCAATTCGTCGACGTCTGCTGCACCATGGAGTGCGTGTATGAACTCCTTTATGCAGGATCCCCCTGACGCAAAACCATTGATGCCTGCGACTACAATGGGCTCATGAACATAGAGACTGGCGTGTAGATTGGCAACACGTGATTTTTTCTGACGAATCCTGCTTTAATCGGTGGTACCATGATGGTCGTATTCGTGTTAGACGCTATGCCAGTGAACGCTACCTTTCGAAGTGCATTATCGAATGTCATAGTGGACGAACACCCGGAGTTATGGTCTGGGATGCGATAACGTATCATGGATGATTTCAGTTGCTATGAATTGTGGGTAATCTTGACAGCAATCGGTACATCATTGAAGTGCTGGAGCCTGAACTCGTTCCTTCAAGGCATTCCTGGAGCAATCTTTCAAAAGGATAATGCCCACCCACATATTGCAAGGAATGTTCAAGACTTCTTTTCAGCAGAAGACATACGGCTTCTTCCTTGGCCTACTTATTCGCCAGATATGTCACCTATTGAACGTGTGGGATTTCGTTGGTCGGCATCTCGCTCGTGATCCTAGTCCTACAGGTTCTACAAATGAGTGAAAGATTGCCATCGTTTGCGGATCTTTATTTCTTTTGGAAAACGATAGATGTGTAAATCGCTGTTTTGGCTCCTTCTTGAGCAGTGAGGAACTCAACAGTATCACATCTTAAAAGTGTTATGAACCCTGGGTTTATACAAAGCGATTTTATTTCATCTGTACGTTGGAACCAATGTTAAATCCTGAAGCGAGAAGACTTGTTTGAACCAATTCGAGTCACGTGACTGAAGAGCACACAGGATTGATGTCCCACAATTCTATAGAATGTGAATTCGTCAATTATAAATAGAGGAATGATTTTTACCTTATGATTTTCATTGCTGTAAATCGATAAGGAATTGCTATCATGAATTAACCTATGAAACTCAATCCTTCCCAACATCGCGCACGTGGAACATGTGGTCGATACTTAACCAGTGAGTTTCAATGAGAAAGCAAAATCGGAAGAAAACGATATGAAATGAAACTGAATGTGTCCTCAACCCATTCAAATTCAGATCTTGCATTATTTGTTGAATAGAAACCGTGAATACTAAACCAATATCTGTTTGAAATTTTACGAAAGCTTACTAAAATTACGTGTATTTTTCTAAATTTCACACTCGAGCGATTGTTCAAGTAGTGCTATTAGCGAAGTAAAGTTCAGTTAGCTGTAGCGCTATCATCGGCGACGATCTCAAGAGCATTTTGCAGAAAATGCACTGCAGAGAGCGTGCTATAATGTTATAACTATTTATACTTCCCCTAAAATTGAAGTAAGTTCTATTCTATCTCACAAATATAACAATTTTGATTTAAAATGCGACTGGTCTCACATTTTAGATATGGCTGCAAGAGAATCTATATGAAGTTGGCCTAAAGTCGTGGATAGAAGAAACTTTTATTATTTATTTATTTTTTTTAAAGTTTTGGAAAGTCTGTTAGTTAGGCCGCACACGTCAAAATCCACACTTTTTAATAGTTAGGCCGTGGCCATACTGCCGAAAAATATGGTAATTCTTATAAAACTATACAGTTGAGCCTCGTTATTATGAATCCAGGGACCAGAAATTTTGTTCATATTATCAGATAATAAAAGGAAACCCCCGATGATGCAGTAGTATGAATCAAGATCGTTGCAATTCCTCTTTTGTGATGTAGCCTGTCGATAATGTAATAAAATCCGAAACACTGAAAAACGCAGTGAATAGTGTGCATTCTGATCAGGGACGAGCTACCACAGTTCCAAGTTTTAATAATTCATGTTTTGGCTGGGGTCAGCTGACCTGGCTGTCAAAGTTTGAACCATGGGACACTGATTCTGATCAATGCATAGAAATGCCCATGTTTATATAAACACTGAAAACCAATCAGAATTCTCAGATATCAAATCAGTGTCTCTTTATTCGTTTACACTGAAAGAAGCAATTAAAATTTGTGGGAATGGAAAAACTTGTCTCCTTGTTCACTTAGACTAAGAACCAATCAGAATTCACAGGTATTGAAGAACACACGTCACTCTTTGTGTTTATTCTAAGAACCAATCCGAATTATTTGTAACAATAAATCTTTTTTTTTGTTTTCCCACAATAAAGTTTTCAGTTTTGGTACCATTTCTTCATTTTATTTATATTATCCGGAATTAGATTAAAAAAAAAATTTGTATTAAACAACTTATTTTTATATAGAAATTGAAGTCGAGGGGTTAGGATCAGAGCAAAAAAAAAAAAACATATTGGGCGATGATTTGTATCAGCTGGATTTGTAATACAGTACTGAGATTTGACTGTACTTACAAGGGAGTCCCTCGAACATGTATGTCACAGATTTGCACCAAATTGAAATACGTTACTCAATTGAAGCTACAATAGATGCTTGCAAAATAAAAGAGTGTGGATTTTTGTTTCTTTCAAAATAAACCACGAAAACGAAAAAATTTGAGCACACATATTCATACAAGGAATCCATTGTTAAAGCGGTGTATTAATGCGCTTAACGGAACTTTTTTCTTCCACTACTCACAGCAATAAGCACAAATCCACTTCAGATGAAATAGACAGCAGCAGACTGCAATTGAATGGCTTCTCAAATTTCTAAACAAACTTAGTTTTTAAAATAGATTGTTACAATTAGCTAATTGCCTTCCAGTAAAAAATGTCTAGGGTAATTAATAACCATTTCCTTAATTTATTATTTCATTTTATTAAATAATTCAGTAATCAAACACGGGGCTGGCTTCATGTGCAACGTCGAGTAATACGTTGCGTTGGTGAGGGGGTATGTATCACGGTGCTTGATAATTTTAAATAAAAATAGTATTCATGGATGCCTACCTCATCTTATAAATCATTTCGAGACGAATAATTGTACAGCAAAATTAACGTTTATGCTTAATAACAGTGCTCTAACTGCAATTCTTTGTCGATCACCGTTAACAAGTTTGCTTCCCCTCTTTCCGCCATGTTACTTGAACTCTGCGCACTTCCTAGGCACTTCACTGCCGCGCAACGCTAATGCTTCCACAGTGTGCTTGCGCGCAAAAAAAAAAAGTGCATCGGAACCTATGTGGGGTTCCCTTGTTAGATGTAAATTAGAAACTTTGTTCATATTATTATTACAAATAAGAACTTAAATACTCAAATGAAAGTGTTCACATGCTGTTCGTTTCCTGTAATAATGAACTTGTCTTGAAAATGAGTTATTTTTTTGAATCATTTGCATTCGGTTATTAGTTCTGAGTCTAGACTAGAGAACGCTATCAAGTGCTCTCTACAAAGGAGCCCATTAAATATTCTTTAATTTAAAATTTAACTACATTAACACCTATGGAGAACAGTGGCGTAGCGACTATAAGTAGCATAAGGTGTAAATGGCACCCCCCTCCCCCAACAAGGGTAACAAGGCTGGCGCCTGGGGACAGATGTCCCCGCTTGATGCCCCCTAGGAGAAAATTTTTGGAGAATTTGATGGAGAATTTTTGCTGGGTTAACTACTATGTGTATCAGTACACAATTTGAAATGAAACAAGAAAACTGAGAAAACTGGCTCTGTTTTAATTTAGGACAAGACAATCCAAAGGAATTACAGAGATGCAATTTTATTTGTGTTCATTGTAGTTTATAACGGACCCTCATTCTGTACCCTTGTTATGACAAACAACTGGGGACCAAACAATATTTATTTTGTTATAACCAAAAAAAAAATGAAATCTATCTAAAAAAATTATTTATTTCCAAAATATGACAATATTGCTGTATACTCTTTTGCTTTTTGCTTTTTGCTTTTTTTTTTACTTTTGCAAGCAGTTGTTGCAATGTTACAAGCTTCAGTGTCGTCAGTTTTGCCTAAAATTGAATCTGAAACATTTTCTTTTGATTGACAGCGTGAAAAACAATTTCTCTTTCCGTGTTTTGTGAAAATTCATTATAATGAACAGTTAGGATTATTGCAGGGACCAACAATTTCTGTTCATTATCTTGAAATTAGTTAAGAGTTTTTTGTTGTTTTTTTAAACATTAAATCTGTTACAATTTGCCAGGACTTCAAAAATAATTCATTACATCAAGGAGTTCGTTATAACAAGGATCCACCTGTAGCTGGGAATTGTCTGTGAAGAAACGAAATATTGAGAAGAGAAAGAACATGTATACTGTTTCACGTGTGTTCTGATAAAAGCACATGGTTTTGTATGAGATAACTAATAATACTAATCAAGAATCCATAGATAAACGATTGTTAAGCATTAAATCACAGGTCTTGGTTCAGTCATGGAATTCATACGTTAACATGTTACCTATGCTGTAAAAGTAAAAATTGACAGCCAGTACAAGAAGAAAAATGCATATTTATGCATAATATCACAAAAATGTTTTTGCCAAACATGGAAGTAATAAAGATCTCTAAACAAGCAAAGGGCAACATGGCACAAGAGAATGACTATTAAAAATGTGATGGGACTCAAACTGGTAGAGCACTGTGACTACACTATTGTGTATATTTGATAAGTGAATACAAGAGGCAAGAATCGTGAACTTATATACAGACACTCTCCGACTTACGGTCGTTTGAGTTAAGATTTTTTGGAGGAACTAAATATATAGAAGGAAAAGATACTTGAATTTTTAACATCAAAAAGCTAAAGTTTGATAAAATCAAGATTTTGTGCATTTATATCTTTTACATTATTATTGGAATTATAGCTTCAAACCTTCCATCAGTGTATTAATCTAACTATATACCCCTACCTGTAACAAGTTTTTATATTTTATTTATTATTTTTGACTTGCGGTATATTCGAGTTCTGATGGGTTTATCGGTGCTTATCCCCATTGTAAGTCTGCGAGAGGCTGTATTTTGAAATGCTTCATCTTGAGGGCTCTGTTTACCATATTAAGGCTGATTTGGGTTTAAGGTCGAAGTAAGGAAGGTTTGTTCCTTGAATATCCACGTTTAAGGTTCGATCTGTCCTGATCTTTTTCACGATTGCAAAATATTGAGGCATGAGGAAAAATCTTTCCTCGGCATTTCGAGGTATTATTTTGCCTACCTTAAGGAGCGTTTTCTCTTCAGATCAAGTGAATCCAAAATGACCGACCTCTTTCGCTTCGAAAGACAGTGCCATCGTCAAGAGCATTTAGATCTCCTCAGAGAAATGTGATTGCGAGATCGCAGTAATCCTATGGAAAGTTTAGACCAAGAACAATTCAAGAAGAGATGTCGGCTGGCATAAGAAACTCTTGTATCAGTTATCAGAGAAATCAGCGATAGCATTAGTGGAACGTGGGACACAGAGGACTTCCCCCTTTGTTTCAGCTTCTCATCGCCTTGCGTTTCTTTGCAACAGTAAAGAAACTATTTTTAAATATTAAATAGATTTGAGAAAAAAAATTAGTAATTTACCCTTTTTCACATAAATTTTATGTTTAAGATGGCTTCCAAATCATCAGCGGTGATCTACTTGATTTGCCACAGTCGACGATAAGCGACATCATCAGGCGAGTGGCGACGGCATTAAGGAAGCGACTGCTGGCTCGTATAAGGTATCCCCGGCAAGACACAGCAGTTGGCTTCCGGCTTCCCATGACAGGTGGGAGGGTACAAGATGTTATGTTCGTATGAGATGATAAATTATTATAAGACAGAACTAAATGTATTTTTGGATAAAGCTGCTAATAAAGCAAGGCATCTGGAATAAAAAGCCCAATTTGTTAATTTTCTAGTTGAAAGCATATAAGTTTTGTCTTTTTTTTTTTTTATGTCAAATACATCAAACGCCATGTACGGGGTTGTGCATAACCTTTTGCTAGGGGGCTGCGACTTAAACCGCAGCGTTGTAGCACACTCTTATGACGCTTCGGCAGAGAGTAGTTCATTGTGCGTCTATTGGTATCAAACAAATATGGCTGGTTTAATAAATGACAGTGAAGAGCAGCGTTTCATGGATAGAGTTCGTGCAAATGCATATCGAAAGGCAATGGAAGCAGGTGCGTCTTTTATTAATCGCAAATGGGTTGCGAACAACTTAAACCGATCGGATAGATGGGTGACGGACAATTGGAAGAAAGGTTATGATAACTGCCATGCTGAATTTGCTGAGGGTAGGCCCGAGAAATTATCACAGGAAAGCAAAAACATCATTGCTAATAACAGTGGCAAAAGACGTCGCAGCTGTGTCAACGTTGCACAAGAAATTAAAGCCGTAACGGATGCGTGCTGTTCGAGAAGCAAGTGGTGGCCACACTAAATATTGATGTGATAAAAGCAGAAATAAACGTACTTTTTGATTATCAACCGCAGAACATTCCACTTAGTTTTGTTTATTTTCCAGACCCCTAGCAAAAGGTTATGCACAACCCTGTACAGTCAACCAAAGGAAATAATCCACACTAGTTTAATACTTATATTACATTTCATGTTAATGTGTTGTTTTAATAGCTTTTTTAATTATAATTATTTAAATTTAATAATCTTAATAATGTTAACTCTAAATGTAATATTAAATTATTAAAAATAAGTTAATATTGAAACGGTAAAACTTAAGAGTAAAATTCAAGTGTGGATTATTTCCCTTTGATGACTGTACAAAGCATATGTGCTCGGCATTACAGACAATTTTTTTTCTCTTGTAATCAATTTTATTTTCAATCTTATTGAATTGCAAATATTATTCAATCCCTATGTTTGATGCTTTGTGAGATAATTTAATTAAAAAATTGAAATCATGAGATCGTAGCAGTATCACAATCTATAAGGAGGGTTCAAAAAGAAACGAGCCGTAGTCTGGAATGGGCAAACCGGTGACAGAATGGTGATAACGTTGCGGAAGTTCACAGCCCGGCACTAGAGGGTGACGATGGGTGGTCCGAGAACTAATGAAACATGAACGTCCTCGCCCCCATGTGGCGTCCCTGGATGCTTACCTCCAGTGTGGCACTCTGCTTCACCGCCATACAGCTACCATTGACCCCCCGAATAATCATATTAGGAAGTTGCCATGGTGGTGGAAGTCACGTGACTATTACAAAGGAAGCAGAAGCAAGCGTCAATCGTCCAACGGTCATTCGCGTTGTATAAGCAGTGAATAAGTGAAATGGAGGCATCAAAAGAAGAGCAAAGAGGTGTTGTTCGTTTTCTGACAGCGGAAGGAGTAGGAGGAACGGACATTCACTGGAACGGGAACGGGAAGAAGTCGCACTGGGCTAAATCTGGGCTATCGGGAGGGTCAGGGACAAACTTAACATTAATTTTTGTGAGATATTCAGCAACAACATTTGCAATGTGCAGCTGTGCATTATCATGGTGAAGCATCCGGGTTCTTTCACGAAAATGTGGCGTTTTTCCTTGTGATATGACCTTAAAAAATTCTCGGGGCGATCCTCTTTCACAATTACAGTAGTGGTGTTAACATTTTCTTCTGTTAGAACATTGACTGGAGTGCCAGGTCACTTTCCTTTGACATTGATTGCCTTCCTTCTTTAAACAATCTGCAAGCTGTGTTATAGGGGAGAACAGACTCCCCTTAGACCTCCTGTAACATTGCATAAGCCTCTGCTGAAGGTTTGTTGAGACGAAAGCAAAATTTCAGAGTAGCAACTCCATTGTGGTGTAGGCGAAACTGAACATGTCTGGAATTGCACGCCTCTCGCAGGTAGAAATTGAATGCCACGACCTTGAAACTTGTTCGGTGTGAGTATTATGCATTAAGCTATCAGTTACTATACAGTGCCATTGTTGTCGCAAGGAAATTTTACCAGTAAAATATTATGATCATTCTTTATTGAGCATCCTCGAATATTAAAGGTAATTTTTTGGGTCAAGTTATAGATTTATTTCTTTGAATGGGGCTCAAGCTGGTCTTTGATATGTAATTTTATTGTTGCCTTTATTTAGTTACAGATATTATGTTGACACAGACTAATTAGATGCATTTTGATTTTTTTGAAGGGGAGTCAGAGTAGGTTGTAACCAAATCAGAAATACTCTTTTAAGTTCAGTAGTTTGTAAAGGTGTCTGTTCAGATACTATGAATGATTATTATAATTATGGATATTGTGTTTTCTAATTAAATTATGATATGTTTGTGTCTCCATGTCCTTTTACTATCCACTTCACAGAACATGTGAATTTAACAACTTGCTTTAATTTTACACCAAACTCTGCATCATGAAAGAATATCCCATTTGGGTATGGTACACATCAATAATGAAATGAAGTTTTAAAGCTGGTATAATTTTTTTATTTTTATTTTTTTTTTAGTAATACAATGTTATATATGTATAAATTAATCTTCCATGTGTGTACTGTCTGATGCGGTCTTTGGTGCAACTGCATTTAACAAAATAAATGCATTAAATAATTGCACTTATGGAAATCTTAATTCATTTTGTTTCTCATTGAAAGAGTTATAGAAATGACAACTTGCAGGAGTGTATATTATTTTGAGGAACTCTTAGTAAATATATAGAGGAAAAAAAGACATTGAATGAATTGGATTCTTATTTAGAGCTATGAAGTCCATTAGAAAAAGTGCATGCAAATTTTAAATGAAACTTCACAGGGCAGCAGGGACATGTTGATTTCTTATGAAACTAAGCAGAGATCATGGACATGACATTTTTTTTCTTTTAACTTCAGTCACTTCCTTACTGCTTACATTTTTTATGCAGTTTTTTTTTTTTTTTTTTTTCCCCTGCGTATGAACTGTAACGATGAAATACAATATTTAAACTGAATATTTAAAGCTCATCTAAAGTTATGTTTAAAAGTAAAAAGAGAAGAAAGTCCTCAAAAATAAAAATTGCCAAAAGTAACTTTTTTTTTTTTTTTTTAAACCACAATAAGAAATAGTTTTCTCAGGGTTAAGTATTTTGCCAAAGGTTTTTAAACTTATTTACGTGAGGTTTGACTTTGTACCTTTATTTTTAGAAATTTACTGTGTAAAACTAAAGTTATGAATAAATTAATCATCTACACTATGATGCCAATTTTTATTGAGTGCATTTGATATAAGATAGGCATTCATTAAAATTCTCTACCTATTATATTTCCAGATGGATGAATTACTGGAGTTCATCAACTTTGACTCTGGAATGGACACAGATAATGTAAGCATTCTTGAGGCATCAGCAATCACAGCACTTCCTTCAACTGTAAGTAAGCTGTTTTAGGGATAAGGTGGTTACTATAATTGTAAAAGTTAGTGATTTATTATTTTTCAGAATTTACAGCTTTTTGATTTTGATGAAATGAACTTTTACTTTGAAAAAAAGTTTTTCCAGATTGCTTTAATGTATGTTTAGAATTAAAAAATGTATTTTCAGATTGCTTTAATGTAAATTTACAATTTTACATAAAATTGAAGTTAAACAAATTACAAAAATTTTATTACTGTAATTTTTTTTTTAAATTTTACTGCAATAAATTTTTAATTTTACTGCATTAATATTGCAGTAATTAATGGTCTATTGCAGTAATTTCGTACAGTAAAAAATGATTCTGTGTGAATTAGATAGAAATTTGTGTAATATATGTAATACAAAGTCTATAAACACATAGAGACAATTCAGAACAAAAAAATTTACATAGAACAATTATGTATTGCTAGAAAAAATGCAAAATTACAAATAAACCATACAAATCTGAAACAATGTATTATACGTATTATGTAACCAACATATGAAAAAAGAATTGTAAATGTTTGAAAAATTCATTCAGTGTCACTTGCAGATTCTGGTATACAACCTTCTGGAATGTCATTGAGAATAGGTATCCGTTGTGTGCAAGCATATAAATACTCCCGGGCATGAAAAACCCACTCCTTACAATCATTAACTGTAATAC
Source organism: Rhysida immarginata (assembly GCA_023313115.1). Taxonomy (NCBI): domain Eukaryota; kingdom Metazoa; phylum Arthropoda; class Chilopoda; order Scolopendromorpha; family Scolopendridae; genus Rhysida; species Rhysida immarginata. Next base: position 761,504 of record JAHWFO010047191.1, on the reverse strand, counting down.
TTACCACTGCTGTTTCTAAAGCTACTAACAGTCGAGCTCTATTCTCTTCATGCTCCCATTTTACTAGCCATTTCCATTTAGCAAACGCTTCCTCTGCAGGGTTTAAAAAGGGACTCTACGGAGGAAGATAAATAACCTCTTGCCCATGTGCTTCAATTACAGCTTTAACATTGTGGGTCTTATGAAATGGTACATTATCCATAATGCAAATAATATGTTTCTCAGGAAATTTACTGAACAACGTAGTTAGAAAATTAACCAAGTGTGCCGAATTAAATGGGGAGAGTTGACACTCATAATTGTCTATGCCATCTTCACTAATAGCAAGACAAACAGAAATATTTCCACCACGATTAGTGGGTGTTGTAACTGTTGCCCGTTTCCCAATTAAATTTCTTCCCTGCCGACGTCTTAGATGGAGGTTAAAACCTGCTTCATCAATGTACACAATGTGTGAATCGCCACCTTGTAAAGGAATAAATTTCCTTGCATACTCAGCTCTTTTCTCAATTGTCTCAGGTGTATTTCGAGCTCTTGGTATCTTGTACAGAGTTTTCATGCTGACTCTTCTCCTTTTCAGTATTTGATGAATTGTCGAAATTGAAATTGATTTTTTTGGATGACATGTTTCCATATATTCTTTTGCCTGGCGCAAAGTGGCATCGTTATTAGCAGTCACAAAATTGATAAGCACGTCCTCTTCATCTTTATTTGGGATGGACTTCCTGCCTCCTTTGTGGATTTCCTCCATTCGATTTGTCTTTAAGAAGGTCCGAATAATTGATGAAACTGTTGCTGATGTAATTTTGAAAATCTTTCCAACCTACATTAGGCAAGAATAGTAGTAAAACGGAAAAAATATTTTTTTTACACATCAATATTTATTGTATGTAACTCCTCGTGGGGTTTCCCTTCATCAACCACTTGAAAAATAATTAATTGCCGTTGTTCATTTGAAATTTTATTATACTTTCGTGAGACATTTGGATTCTAATGAAAATATGTAAAATAAGTATAAATATAGTATTACTGGTACATAAGTATGGTATTACGTATAATTATGCTATGTATTTTATAGATTATACAAAATACATATGTAATGTACATCAAGTGATGGTTGAGCATTTCGGTTTCCTCGACCTCTGCCAGCTCTTTGACAACTTGAATTTCCTGAACTTGTTGTTTCTGATTGTCTTTCAGTAGGTGCACACATTCCAGTAGAACAAAGAGGCTCTAAAATTTGCTGTGCCATACTTGCACGAGTAATATGACTGGACTTTTGAAATTCAAAAATTCGTCTGCTTATACGTGACGCTAAAGCTATGTAAAAGCGCTTCGCATAAAGGGTTTACACCTCTTTCCCTTTTTAGCGCAATATGTCGCTGCAGCTTGAGATCTAAAATCATTGATCTGGAAGAGTTTAATTTGTAAATTACGGCCAAATTATACTTTATATTTATATAAAATTGCATTTTTTAAATTTGTTTAAAGTTTGTAAAGTTACATTAAATCAAACAGAAAATACATTTTTTATTTCTAAACATACATTAAAGCAATCTGAAAATACATTTTTTAATTCTAAACATACATGAAAGCAATGTGAAAAAGCATTTTTTATTTCTAAAAAAACATTAAATGAATCTGAAACTACATTAAAGCAACATCAAAAAGCTGTAACAAGAAGATTGGCATTATATCTTTATTTCCTAAATTTATATAATCATTCAAATGCCCAATAGTTTATTTGATTTAAAAAAAGAAGTTTCAGAAATGAATTTTGGAATATTTGTTGTTAATGAGAATTAATTACGGTATTTTATTAGTCTCATTTCATCATGTTTAAAGGTAGGCTTCATTTTTAATTTATGGAAGATTTTTTTTAGGGGAGATAAATTATTTCTGTGATTTATTGGATTTATTGTTGTCGAGATGAACAAAAAATATTCCTTTTATTTAAGAGCTGAAAGGTTAGTAATTATTCCTGAGGAAGTCTTGAAATAGCAAAATGTTCATTTCCTTCAGTAGGTAATTTTTTTGTTTGTCAAAACTTTAAGATGTGTGGGCTTGAAAGGAAGTGTTGCCAACAAAGTGGTTGGGAAAAAAACAAATTTCCTAAAAGTAATAGGATGCATTAATGCCTGTAAAAATGAAATAGTGACTGAATTGCCAACATAAAATGCTTTCTGGGATATGATTGCTCAGTTGTGCTTGCTTTTACCCTTTGGAAGGACTATAATGGCACTTTTTACTTCAGGCTTTGTAGCATACAGATGTCGTGCAATAGCTTCACTGTCTTCTAGGATTATTTTGAGAAAAGAAGAAAAAAAATCCTAACCCTAATCAACATGGGTTTGAAGTTCACTGGTTTCTCAATAAAAATATAAATTCTAAATTAATAACTAACCTATATTAGTAGCACCTAATGAATTGTTACATTTGAGGTGCAAAATGACTACCATGTTTGTGAATCATCTTTGATCTTTATCTGCAAGAGAATTGATAAGTCAAATGGGACAGTATAGTTGTAAGTAAATCACAAATAATAAAATTATTAATTTCGAATTTGTTTTTATTGAGAAACCATTGTAATTCAGGCCCATGTTGATTTGGACTTTTATTTATTTACTAGTTGTTACCCGCGGCTTCGCCCACACGCGCCATCTGTTGAGGGGAATTACAAAGCAAAAGCAGAAAGTGGGGAAGGGGGGGGGGGTCGTAGGGGGCTGTTTTTTGGCCATAGAGCAGGTCCTTTATTGATAAGCCTGCCCGGAAAATTTCAAGTCGCTAGCTCAAACCGTCTAGGAGGAGATAGAATTACAGATAAATAAATACACGCAAGAGTTTTAGTATATAGATTTGTATACTCAAAATAATCTCAAGAAAACTGTGAGGGACCAACCCTCTTCAAAACAGTAATTGGGTATGCCCAGTGGTTCGGAGTGCATCACCGAAAATTCCGTCTTTTCAAAAATCTGCGTGGATTACGATATACCAACAAACTAATTTGTCCATTAGATTTGGGTGCACCTGGGAAGAAATAAAAGAAAAGTTCTTCCTCGTTGCATTGTGACAGCCATTCGAAAAATCTTTCCTTCATAAGAACATTGTGGTTTCAAATACTGTAAAATTTTATTAAAACTAATTAAAATTCTCTCAAGCAATTTTCTTTGTTTATTTAATTCATAACTAAAATTTATGGAAAATCGAACTAAATTTCAGGTTAGCAAATGTATTTTGTTACACTGATATATTTTAATTTACGATCATCACTAAATATAAACTATTTCAGCCAGTTTAAATGACAAATGTATTAGCTTCAAACATTAAACAAAAATTTGCTACTGTTAGCACCATTTACTTATTTAACTAGATTATCTAATATAGTTAAAACATTAGTCTTAGTCAAACATTAAAAGCAATAGCCAATAACTAGTCCCCCTTCCCCTTTTCTATTTGTGAATTTTAACCAAGAAAGTGGCTTCAAATCGTAATCAATTGGCAGTCCCCCCCCCCTCCCCTCTCTATTTCTGATTGGCTTCCATTAAATGCTTCAATGAACAAAATAATTCCCCTTGACGAAGTAGCAAGAGCTCTGAGTTCGTCTATTGTTTGAAAAATTGAATTTCTCGGATGTAGTATTTAGAAATGAAAACGAGCTCTATGTTCTTACGTTTCTCATCATTTTCAATCGAATGTGGCCATCTGAACACTTCAAAACGTGTAGTTGCATTTTGTCCGGTTGAGTTTTATCCGGATACCTCTTTAGTTACATAGCCTTACGCAAATAGTGAGCTTAATTAATACCTACGTACATTAATACGACAGGATCAATAACAAAACAAAACTTTTCAAAGTGAGCGGAGCAGAGTCGACTAGTTCGCGGTCGGAAGCCAGTTATCTCTTCGATCAAAAATTATCCATTTCTTCCTAATTCTTACTTAGGCAATTGAAGAAATGATAAATTATTATCACTACCTCTGTTCTTATAGCCAAATACTAAATAAGAATGAGACAAGACGAATATGCGATTTACAAATTTAGGAAGATCGGTCGTAAATATTTACTCAGTGAGAAAATATCAGGAGATGTTAGAGAGAGAGAGAGAGAGAGAGAGAGAGAGAGAGAGAGAGAGAGAGCTAATTTTTAATGCTGGGACATGGTGATAAAATCCATGTCAACACAGTGAATCAGAGAAATAATTAGCATTAATTGTTTGAAAGCTTCCATAGTGTGATTTTTTTAATAAACAAACTAAAAAAAGTTTCAAAATTCATTCAGTGTCATTCATGTAACGTCTCATTTTTGAAAATCATCTATTCGTAATTTCACTTTAAAAGCTACACACATTTCAATAAATATTCATTTACATAGAGTACATTAAATGAATTAAAATGACCAAAATAATTATTATATAATAAAAGGAGTGGTTTGATAATATTTCAATAACATGTGAATCGCCTTTTTTTAATCCCCTCCTTCATTAGAACTTACATTGGTGCCTTTCATTTATTTATTTTATTTTAATTTTATTTTATTTTCATTCAAAAAGGAGATTGACATTTGGAAACTCCTTCTAGTTTTTTTTTTTTTACTTAAAAAAATCTCGCTGTGAAAGCTTACAAACAACTGGGATTAGCATTAAAACATTAAATCGACCCCAGCAGCTAACCTCGCATTACGTCACTTCCGGAAAAATAATGGCCGGCGTGAGGGGAATGCAAATGCGCTATTTTTCACTTTTCAAAGCATTTTTTATATAGAAATTATGGACCAAAATTAAAAATTTCAACGGAATCGTATTATATTTATATCAAAAATTGATATTCTGTAAAAAAATTATAATCGAATTTTTGCGTAGAGTTGCCCTTTAATTTTCAGATATATGATAGACTCTCTAACTCCAAGTCTGACACATAAGTCTAATGACATAGATAGTGAGCAAAGCTTTGTTCCATAGAGTTCCTGAATTTTTTGGTATCTCCTGGAATGGTACGGCATAAGTTGAAATTGAAAACTGGAATGCTGATAATGCTATTACAGTGTTCTCCCCAGAAAATGTTATCAGCTGGGTGGAAAGATAAAATAGCCGGGCGGACAAAAATTAAAAACAAATGAAATACTCTGCAGTGGTGTGCAGTTTTTCGTATATTCAGCCAGGCGGCCACCAAAATCAGCCGGGTGGTGCACCCGTTGAAAAGGGCCTGGAGAGAACCCTGCTATGATGTAATATTGACCCACCCAAATTGTACAACGGAACAAGATTTTGTGTGAGGAACCTTATGCCAAACATCATACGATTGATGATTCTTAGAGAAAATGCTAAGGAAATATCTAAAGAAAGTTTCAAGAAAAATTTTAAGTCTAATTCAATATTTCACACTTAATTACAATTCAGCATTTTAACTTTTTATAATTTTATATTTTTTCACACAACCAGTCGACAATGCATAAGAGGCCTTAACCTTCATAACTTCCCAAATAGCCTGTATGTATAATTTTGAATAGTTAGGTTGTAATTAAGAAATTGTAATAATCGTCACCCATTTAGCTTTTTTTGGCAAAACCACTGACTAGAAGTTGTCTGCCATTTTTATTTTTTAGGGGAATATAGTCAGCTTCGGAGAGTTGGCTTCTTAAGGGATGGGTAGTATAGTTAAATGGCTGACTTCATTTTAAATTTCATTTGATGTTGCTATCATTTACTCCGCAGAATCAGTCAATGAACAAAATTGTTGAACGTGTTAATTCATTTGTAAACACATGACTTCTAATGTTCAGGGTGGCCTGTAAGTCCCTACCCATCCATTTATCTTAAGAATCCATGTATCTTTGTGCTGTCCCTCATTCTCACTGTGACGTTATGTTTTATGAGACAATGTGGCCATATTTCTTTGGAGAGGGGGGGATTATACTACATGCATAATTGAATATAACATAATAACATAGGGATGGGTAAGGATTTATGAGCCACCCTGTAGAAGGCACATTTAACAAGTTTTCAGTTATTTATTTATCAAGAATTAAAAATAATTTTATCACAGTAGTGCTGTATTGACTTATTTCTACTTCTCTTCCCAGGTACCAAATAATAATAACAACATGGGCTTACTAGATCTTTTTGTGACTGCAAATTCAAAATCCTCATCATCATGTCCAGCTGATTTGCCACCTGATAGCACTGATATGCTTTCATGTCATTTGACTGACTCTGATCTACGTGCACTTGCCAAAGATAGACAGAAAAAGGATAATCATAACATGAGTAAGAGTTATTTTTTTCTTATTTTTTCTGGAAACCTAAAAAATGCTCCTTAATCTTTGATTTTTATTTCATTTTTTCTCTCTCCTTCCCACTTGCGAAGTTGAACGGAGGAGGAGATTCAACATCAATGATCGAATAAAAGAACTTGGAACACTTCTGCCAAAAACAAATGATCAGTAATTATTTTTTTTAAATACTGAGGACTCTCCATTCATTAGAAACTCAAAATAACTTAAAAGAGTTAGGATCTGAATTGCATTTGTATTATTTTTCCGTTTGATTTGTTGTAGGTATTATGACATCGTTCGTGATGTACGTCAAAACAAAGGGACTATTTTGAGGGCCTCAGTGGAATATATTCGACGTCTGAAACGTGATTCAGAGAAAATAAAAATAATGGAAGACCGACAAAAGCAATTGGAACAAATCAATCGGAAGCTTTTGCTAAGGATTCAGGTAATCAACAGAATATTTACTTACACAATGGATAAATAAATCATGTGGGTTTAGGTACTCTGAATCATTGCAATGTATTAGTATATTTTCGTGTGTTTAGTCTGCATTTATTAAAAGAAATATTCCAAAATTTTTTTCACATAATCTGCAGTTTACAATAAATTTGAAAATTTGTATATTTGAGTAATGAACGGATATTTATAAGAGAAAAGGACGAGACACAAATTATTATATTTGAGTAACCCAAGCAAATAATTACATAAATTTATAATGTATTGGTTTAAACTAAATACTTAATTTCATTATTTATTGATGCAGAGTATATTATAATCAGCATAACTTTACGTCGATCTTTAGTGACAGCTCAATTTACGGAATTGGGAAAAAGTAAAACGAAAAAATGCGAAAACTGAGAATGTGGCAGTTTTAAAGCCAATGTTATTCGAGCATAGAAAAATCGAAATAAGTGTTATTTATTCATATTTTAAAAATAAACATCGATTTTTGGTTTAATCTGCTTCTAAAGCAATTATGGTGCCCGACATGAAAGAAAAAGGAAACTGGCGCATGTGTAAATGAATAAAACTTGTTCAACCAATCAGAAACGGACTGGAAACAAGGTATTATTTATATCTGGCATCAGTAGTAAATATTGCCTTGATTCCTGTCCGTTTCTGATTGGTTGAACGAGTTTTATTCATTTACACATGCGCCAGTTTCCTTTTTATTTCCTGTTGAACCGAAGCAGATATGTCAATTTTGATGAATCCAATGAATAGGAAGTTGTGGGTGGCCTATCCCATGGTGCACTTTTCATCATCCCAAATATGCAAATTAGGACACATTCAAAATTTATCTCAAAAACCGTAAGGGATAGAGAAAAAAAAAACAAATTGCAAACTTGTTCAGCATAAAAAAACAAACAAAACAAAAAAAAATCATCCAAATCGGATCAACCAATCACCCACAATCACGTCGAACATTCGCGCTTCGTGATACGCAAATTCACAGATCCGTGAAATTTCATTGGAACTGAATTTATTTGCGTCCGCGATTTTTTTTTGCACATCCACGTTCGTTTACTCTTTTTACCTTATTGTGAATGCAAAACGGCAGCCAATGCCTGTTCTATGAATTAATAGGGGTAACATTAGCATACTCTACTGTAAATGTGATTGTGTGATAAATAATCGTTAGGTGGTACTGTACTCTATTTTTACATCAAACGTTGTTATTTTTTTTTTTTTTGGTAATGAATTAAGCTAATTTTTTAATTTATGGTAATGAATTAAGCTAATTTTTAAGTGAAATTAAAATGTTTGGGAGCATGACTGGGGTCATATTTAAGGTTTCAACTATAGAAATAAGCATACATTATCATTTTTAGTGACTATACCAAACATCCGTGAATCCTCCTCATTTGCGACAGATTCTGGAACCTAACCTCGCGAATGTCTGAGGTCTGACTGATAAATAACCTCGCAAAAACATTATTAATAAAAAAAATTATGAATTCGTTTTTGGTATTTTATTCCTTTATTTAAACCAAAAAATGATCGGAATTTTTCCAGTTCGATATGCATGCCTGATGGTCAAATTGAAACTAACCCTTTGATCTGATAAAAGAGCTTTCCACTTACAAGAGCCACTTTTCACTTCCCTGATGTTGCTGCTGCCTTTTTGTAAACTCTGCTTATAAGAATCATTTTTCAATTTCCCGAGTGGCTGTTATAATGGGATCGAACTGTATTCTAGAAAATTTTTTAAAAACATTGAACTTTTTATCATTTACTCTGATGGCCATTAAAATTTTGCACAAAATCCACCCATGTATTGTCCATTTTTGATAAAAATTTCACACCAAAAAACACATTTAATCTGTGGACTAAACACATGAAAATACGATACCTGTACATACCAGATGGCTAATTATTTATGTAAACAAAAACTGGATTCAATAAGGGGTCATTCACAAAATCGTTTGCTAAAAGGACACGATTTTAACCCCCTCCCTCCCCTTTGTTACATTATTCAACCCCCCCCCCCCCCCTCCGTAAATGAATGCACATAATGTATTTGAAAACTCCCCTGAAAGAATGAAATCTTTCACAAAAAAAGGAACCATATTCACTTGCATAACCAGAGGCAATTTTTTAGTGGCCAATTTATTATGAATACCTCATTGGTATTTTTGGGCCACTTTTTTCAGTTCTTCATAGCATGGTCTCCTCGAGATGTTGCCAGGTGGTTTGTGTAATCTGAGACTATGCTTGATGAATAGCATTAGGTTTGATTGTATTCGACATTTTGAGTTTGTTTGTATTTTCTCACTGCACAGTTACTTTTTGGACAACCTGTAGAATCGGAGACTCTAGAGGCACCTATAAGTAGGATGTTAGTGCACTTTTTGCATCAGCCACAGTCTGTATACATCTGGCACTATGCCTCTGCCACTGAACTTGACATTTAGCACAGCACAGTGCAGTCAGAAATGAAGCATTTGCCAGACATCTGCCAAACCCAGATGCATCCATTGGACTGCCAGGTCATGAAGCAAGATTCATCACTCCAAAGCACATGTTTCCACTGTTCCACAGTCCAATGGCAAATACCTTTGCACCATTCAACCATCACTTGACATTGATTTAGGTGATATTTGGCTTGTGAGCAGCTGCAAGTCTGTGGAATCACATGTTTATTAGCTCGAAATGAACAGTCGTGTTGCTAGTGAATATGCCCAATGCATTTTAAAACTCGCAAGTGATCGCTGTCACTGGCAACTTGGTGATGTTCCTTCATTACTCACTTCGGGGTTCAACGGCTGCATTCAGAAGTTTCTTCGACCTAACATTTCGTCCTGCTTCACTCTCACTTTCTGAACGTTTCCATTTTACAGTTACACTATTTAAAGTTGGATTTTGGCATGAACTAATTTTCCACAACAGTGGGCGACATCTGATGATCATGCCACGTTTGAAGTCCCTGAGCCCTGCTTACTTGCTCATTGTTTCTCTAACGCAAGTATCTGAGCTCCCAATCTCCCATCAGTGCTTTTATTTCATTCAATTACGATTCAGTTTGTGTCAGATGCCAGATCTACTTCTTTTGAGGGGTGTCTAGATACTTTTGGCCATATAGTTTATATTTTGATTTGTTTTTTTCTTTTTTGCCATTCTACTGGCCATTAGCAGCAAACATGTAAAATAACAAGAATTTAAGGGAAGAAGTTAATAAAATATGTTGATCTGAAAAAGAAAATGAAAGGACAAACAAACCCATTGCTTGCCACTATGGTAGTATAACTAGTGTATCTCCCAGTTTCAGCATACCTGGTAGGTTTGCTGATCTTTGTTTAAGCTCACTTCATTTTCTTCTGATTTATTATATTTGGGTGATTATAGGACATCATATGGCCACTCCTACTTACTGAAGGTCAAACATAAATCACATGTCCAGATGAACCAATAATCTTTAACAATAGCTTCCTTTCCTCATCATTAAAAAATAAAATTGGAAAAAAAAATAGCTAAAATTTAAAATATATATATAATGGAATGTTAAAGATAAGATATATCCTATTTTTTGAGTAAATCATTTTCCATATTCTAAATTAAAATTAAAATTTCAAATATTACTATCCAACCATGTTCACAATTATCTTTTCAATTCCTAAGACTTGAAATGATAATGGCAAGAATTTTAGAATGGGTTATGCAGTGATATTTTTAAGTTTTTATTAACAAATGCACATATTTGATTAATTTTTTTAATATTGTTTTAGGGGCTAGAAACATTAATAGACCAGCATGGAATACCACTTACAGAATGTACTTGGCAGAGAGCACCTAATGACACCATAATCAAGACACTAATTCAAGAACCAGCAGTTTTTATCAAGAGTGAGCCACACGAGTGCTCTTCTGTGTCGTCGCCTCTTGATGACATAATGGATGACGATATCAGTGCTGTGAATGGTGACCCTATGCTTTCCTCTCCTTTACTTGAATCCCCCAGTAGTAGTCGGAGCTTAGATGGGACTCTTTCTCCAGATAGCATGGAACTCATCCAGTAGGGGTTATATGAAGGGTCTTAAAGCATTCTGTCCTTATTCACTTAATCTGTGTTAACTGACATGTAATGAATAAGCAAGGTTAAATGTCAGAGGAAAACAGATTTTATGAGTTGACTTATATTGATATATATTTTGAATATATCTCCACTGGATTACTTTTGTGATCTGCACAAGCGTGATAACTAGACTTCAGGGTTGGAGAGAAATTACTTCAAGAATCCATGGTGATGTCAACTATGCCATTTATTTCTTAGGGAATATTTGTTATATCTGAAGGAATAGGGGGTTTAGAATAAATTTATTTCAATTGTTATATTCCATTAATTTTAAATTTTTGTTCTTTAAAGATAGAATGACTTGAAGAAAAAGAAAAAATTGCGATATTTATTAATTTTTACTATTGGATTTTTGTTTTGATTGATAAAGTTTTTTTGTAAATAATGGATGATAAAGTTAGTAAGAATGATGAAAGTGGAAAAAGAAAGTCATTCTTTAATGTAATATTGAAGTTTCTGAAATACTCAAGTCACTTAGATGGTGTTATTACATTTGAAAAATGCAAGACTGGAGGAATTGAATGGTGATAAACTAAACAAGGGTGATGTTGCATTGTCATATTAAAATACTGTTATTTTAAACCTGCCAGTAATTTTGACGTCATCATTTTATGAACATAGACAAGTTTTCTAAGATTCCTGTGTTTCCTTTTACTCTCTTATTTATTTTTAAAATGTTCCAAAATCGAGAGCTATCCTGTACATCTTTATACAAGATATGATTGAAACTGATTTTAATTGATGCTCTTGTGATAGAATTTATTTAAAAATAGACAAACAATCAGAAAAGGTAAAACTATAAATTTAGTTTTATTACGCTAACCAATCTTTAATTCTTTGTTTTACTTTAGTTGTTGGAGCTTAAATTTTCTCAGTTATTGTATATTACAAGAATATATCACTTGTATTTAAGGATAAAAATATAAGTGTTAAAAATTTACCAAAGCAAAGTTAGAAAAATTGTTTCTGCATCATTATCTTTTCTCAATTTTAGTAGCATAAAATGGTAATGCATTTTAAGCTTTCAGCCAATCACAAAAGCAAAATGGCTGGCATCAGCAGTGTTGTCATTTCATAGAACTGTTGAGATGGCAAGTTTCAAGAAGAATAAATAAGTGAATGATATTTGTCGTTTGTGTGTATTTATTTCGTTCTCTTCACAGTGTTGGTTCACTCTGTTTTAGTCCTGTGATAACAAATACAGGGTTTGAGTAGAGAAACAACGTTATGGTACTTCCTTATGAATTTTTGTGAATTAGATTCTTGATTACAGCAATAGCAATTTCTCTAGTCCTTTATTTGTTCAGATTAAATTGTTACAAACATGCCTTCATAATTTTCTAAATATTAATGCATATTTGTGGCTAATGCTTTCTGTTTTGGGTCTTTAATGACATGTTTGCTTTTTTTTTTTTTTTTTTTTTTTGTAATAATAGGTTTGCTTGAAGGGGTTTCTTGTATGGGTAAATTTATTGGTATTCATCCAGGTTTATAGATTCATTATCTCAAGAAAAATGCACTCTTGGATTATTCCCCTTCTCCTTAACTGAAGATCTGTTAATTTTAAATGGAAGTTGTATTATTTATTTATTTTAGTTTATGAATACTCTTAGAATTAAGGTGGATAATTGAAATGATTTTAATTTGGTATTTTTTTTTCCTAATTAATGTCCATTAACAGAAAGCTTTAAATTTTTAAAATCACTGCAGTACATACTGATTATGTATGTATATAATTGTTTGTGATAATTTCCATGTAACAATCCCAAGAAAATTATTCAGGCATACCTCCATCTTGAATATACATTTCAGTGACATATTAAATAAAATGAGAGAAACTTTTATATTTGGAGGTTTGTTCCTGGAACTTGCCATCAAGCTCAGAAGTTCTAAAGCTATTATGCTATGATAAAATTGAGCAAATAGACCAAAAAAAATCATGATACTTAAATAGTGTAGATAAATTGTCTACATGTATATAAATATAATTTTTTGACAGTTTATAATCTAAAAATGTCATGATGATAATCAATTACTGTATGGGAATTCAGTGTAGACTATTTTAAAGACTTTTTACAACTTCGCTTGTAAGTTTTCATTTTCATTCCTCTTTCAAAAATTTTGTGTTGATTAGTGCAACTAATGCCCTTGTGAAGTTTTTGAGCATTGTCTGAAAAGGAAAGTAAGCCTGAATAATGAGATGAATCTAATGATTTATTTTTTTTATTTTATTTTTTTAAATTCAGGATGCACCAATGTGTGAGCATTCTTTTTATTTTCTTATTAAAATTATTTGTTAGAGAAAAGTTTTAAACCAAATATAGTTTGTTTTATTTCATCTTATTTTATTATTATTTTTTTTTTTATTATTATTTAAAGCATTTCTGTTTACTTGTTATTACTTGTAGAGATGTTAAGAAAGAATTATTTGTTTAACAAGATTTTATGATTTTGTAAATATTTGTAGCATTACAGAATTTGTTTATTGTTGTTATAAAGCTCTTAAATGTTTTAAAAATCTAAAATAGATTTTAATTTTTTTAGAAAATACAGAATTGAAAATGCTAGTGGAAGGCATTAAAAGTTAGTTGATACATTCCTATATCTGATTGTAGTTTGTTGGAAACAAAAGGATCAAATTCATCCTATTAGCGCCTCCCAAATATTTTTATTTTCCAAAATATAAATTTCTAATAATGTCAATCTACATGTATTTTATTAGGAGAGATAGATACTCTGCAATAATTTAACTGAGAAAGACTGGTTAATGTAATGATCATTGAATTTGCATACACAATTACAAATATTCTAGATTGGGATGGACAAATTTTTAGTAAAGGCATCTGGTGAATGCTAAGTCAAGCAGATACAAAATGTCGAAATTCGATGTCAAAATTTGAAAGTGTAAAACTTTCCTTTTCCCCCGATTTTATTTTGCCAGACTTGTAGTACAAGAGATTTTGGTACAGCCTACTAATTCGATGGCTGCAGTGCCATCTCTTAACGAGATATATATGATAAACACTGCAGTCGAACCCTGATAACTCGAAACTTCAGCAGACCATGTTTTCGAGTTAACCAGTAATTTGAAAACGAGGTTACATGACAACTACAAAGATGACTCGATACTAGGCGCATTTGGCAGAACTCAGATCTGAGAGAACTGTCACGTGGTATCTGACCACTTTTCTGAGCGTCTGAGTGACCGTTGCCAAACGCTCTTTTATCTCAGAAAGAAATGCCTTTACTGGCTCTACAAATATTGAGAAGTAACTGCGGATCTACTAATTTTAGTTTACATGAAATAAAAATTAACATCAACTGAGCATGCATAATATTCAATCCCAATAAGAGTTTTCCATAAGGCCAGGGAGGAAAGAGTTCACTGGGCATCGTCATGATGTGGCTCTTGTAGCTTCTTTGATAGCTCCGCATCGCAGTGGATTCTGCCATGTTCATTCTGAGCAGTCAGAAAAAGAAAAGCTTGCTGAGCGTCTGAGCTCAGAACTGACAGATTCGTTGCGTGCTGAACAATTTTTCTTAGGCGGAAGTAACAAAATGATTGCCGAATGCGCCTACTCATAATGTTTCTATAAATTCGATTTTTTTTTTTATAAGTTCCATATACAAATACAATACGGACCCTGTAAAATATGGCTCGGTAAAATATAGTCTGTTCCAACACTTGTTTTGGCACAGCTTCTGAATTCTCGAAAGGCGATTTTTGACCATTTATTTTCATCAGATGACATTTATGATATATGTATAAATGTTTTATATTCGAAACTTTACAGAGAATTCGCTTTTCCTCGAATTTCCATTACTTTTACATCGACAAAGGCAATGCGATAGTGAAGTTTCGAAAGCAAAATGGCGACGACCAATCAGAAGTGTATGGCTACTTCTAAAACTCGCTCGCGATCGTTCATGCAATGAATTTTATGGTCAACATTAATACTTCCTCTAGAAATGAAAGTGCAATCATCATCATTTACTATGCTTAAAAATTCTTCCATTGAACGATTCAATCATCAAGTTCGATTCTCAATTTTGTGTTCACGTTAAGTTACGATTTTTACAATGGCTGTCAGCGACTGGGGAAGATTTTGCATCGTTTACTTGTCATGTGGACGTAAAATTAAAGTTAAAAATGAAATAAAGTTTCAACAGGCAAAGCTTTTCGAGGAGACTGCCTGAAATTAAAGGCTCGAAAAAAGAGGAGACATGCTTGTCAAGCAACAGATCGATCATTCCTTAATTCAAACTGCATAACTTTTTATTAGCATGTTAATTCTTCAGTACTTTTCGTATTTTTTTCGAATGACTTGTAATGTTTTTGGAATATCTTTTAATTTATAAAAATGAAGAGTTCTTGATCTTCTCATGTATAGTTGGCCTACTTACTTGACTGTATGTGAGGAGGAGGAGGGGAAATTCGCTTGAGCGCTCCTGGATCTAACGTGAAAGCATTGAAGAATAGAAAATCTATTCTTCCATGGTGAAAGTTAATGAAGAATTGAAATTGGTCCGTATTGAACAGATTAAAAGTATAACATTCTTTAACCACAACTAAAAACGGCACAAAACAGGAAATAAAACAAAAAGAATGAAAGAAACAATATTGTTGCAGGTTGTATCGTTTCTTTCATTCTTTTTGCTTTATTTCTTGTTTTCTGCTATTTTTAGTTGTGGTTAAAGAGTGTTCTACTTTTAATGTGTTCATTAGTACGATCCACATAAATACTTATTTTGTTTTGGTCCGTATTGTTTTAATTTTTGAAATATTCTAAGATAGTTTTTGCTTTAAATTTACGAATACTAAAACCAAAAATTCATTCGAATTATCCAGGGGATTTATTAAAAAAATTGTGAATTTTCTATTGAATGAAATCTTTGGGGGACAAGACTTAGGAGTATCGTTCGACGGCATTATACACTGAGTGAGCATATTATTATGTTCACCCTGTCAGTATTTCGTTGGGCCACCTTTTGCCTTTTATACTGCGGTGATTCTTCGTGGCATTGATTCCACGAGATGTTGGAAGGTGGTGGGAGGAATCTGACACCATGCCTGATGGATAGCACTGTCTAGTTGTGCTAGATTGGACGGTGGTGGATCCAACTGTCTGATGGTTCGTTCGACTTCGTCCCACAAATGCTCAATTGGAGTGAGATCTGGGGATTGTGGGGGCCACCGAAGTAAGGTAAAGTCCCCCTCATGTTCCTGGAACCACTCCTGCACAATACGAGCTCTGTGGCATGGCGCATTGTCTTTCTGGAAGTAGCCATCAACATGACAGGGTGGACTTGATCGGCGACGATACGGAGGTATGCTGTGCCATCCAGACATTGTTCTACACGTATTAACGGACCCAACGCATGCCAGGAAAACATTCCCCAGACCATAACACTACCCGCACGGGCCTGAAGGGTTGTACTCATGCATGCGGGGTCCATGCTTTTGTGCTGTTTCCGTCAAATTCTCACGCGGCCATCTGCTTGATGTAACTGGAATTGTGACTCATCTGACCACATGATTTGTTTCCACTGCTCGATAATCCAGTCCTTTTGCTCCTGAGCGAATTGGAGTTGTTTCCGCTTGTTGGCTGCAGACAACAAAGGTGCGCAGACAGGTCTTCGGCTTCCGTATCCCATGCGAAGCAGTGTGCGGCGGACAGTGCGTTCGGAGACCGTTTTGGAGGACCCCTGATTAAGGTCAGCAGTGATTTGATGCACAGTTACCCTTCTGTTATCCTTTACCAGTCGTGACAGTCTCCGTTCTGTCTGATCAACAACCATCCGCGGGCGGCCACAACGCGAACGTTCAGACCCCGTCTTCTGGCTAACCGTCCAGTCTTTAAATACTTTAATAACGACGGCTGCTCTTGAGTACCCCACGAATGTTGCTGTTTCGCTGATACTCGCTCCATAGGTCCGAGCACTTACAATCATCCCGCGTTCGAAGGCTGTTAAATCGCGTCGTTTACCCATATTCGATAACACTCAGCTTCCCTTTTTATATTGGTCCGGCCCGCTAGCAGCATTGTGGCGAGTCCGTGCGCGCATTTGCATAAACATGTCAGGTGGTCATAATAATATGCTCACTCAGTGTATATAATAAATTTAGAAAAAAAAATCTGCGTACAAGTGCATATACTTTTTATACAGGGTGTTTCAAAATTACGCTATCAAACTTGGCAGAACGTTAGAGGGGATCAATGTGAATATCTTGTGTTAATAACGTTTTATTCTAAAATGACTGTGCAGTCAGCTACAGTACAAAGATTTCACTGTTTCATCCTGCTTATTCGGAGTCCCATTAGCAAAAAGAAGAATTAATTACAGTATTGCTTAATGTTTTGAATAACATTAATTTACCCACCACAGAAGAATGGTTCATTCCTTTATATCAATACAGTAGTATGCAATTAGACACATGGTTAGTACAGAAAGCAATTGTAAAGTTTAGTTGTCAATTGAAACCATTGCAAACACAGCATGCAGACGTACTCAAATGAAGAATTGGCTAACATGCATTTCGTGTATGGAGCAGCCAATGGGAATGGTAGAGCTGCAGTTAGGCTGCACCAGGAAAGATACACCACCAGACGTGTGCCTCAGACATTCGCGAATCTGCATCGGCGACTTGGTGAAACAGGATCTTTCTCCAGGAACATGGGCAACGCAGGACGACCACGTAACAGGAACGTAGCGCTACAGGACAAGATTCTGCAACAATTTGTGTACGTGCAGTAGCGCACAACCTGGTTGTGAACCACACTTATGTTTGGAGAGTTGTCCACGAGAATTTGCTGTATCCATTCCACCGGTAAAAGGTCCAATCATTGAAGATAACTGACTACCCTCTTTGTGAAGCATTTGCAACGTGGTATTTAACACAAAATCACACGGACCCTACATTCATATCATGTGTATTATTCACAGATGAAGCCATGTTTACACGAGAGGGAATGTTTAATTCACACAATGCACACCTGTGGGCCCAACAGTATCCACACGCACGTTTTCTCCGTGCATATCAACAGCGCTACAGTATTAACGTTTGGTGTGAAATTGTGCATGAACAATTGATTGGCCTATATATGATGCCCACTTCCTTAACATGTTTCTTCAGCTTGTGTTACCAGAACTCTTGGAAGACATACCACTGAGAGTTCGCCGAGACGTGGTACCAGCATGATGGGGCACCACCCTATTTCTCCTGGGAAGTTCGTGATTACCTTGATGCAAGATTTCCAAACAAATGGATCGGTCGTGGAGGTCCTATTAACTGGCCACCCAGGTCACCTGACCTCACGTCTGGACTACTTCCTCTGGGGACATATGAAATGTGTGATGTATGAAACTCCTGTTGAGTCACAGGAAGATCTTGTGGCATGTGTGGTGGCTGCTGCAGCGATGGTAAACGAGATGCCTGGAGTGTTTCAGCGCATCAACCGTTCCATGTTACGACGATGTGAGACTTGCATTGAAACAGGTGGTCGAAATTTCGAGCACATTATATAGTAATAAGACATTATTGACTTGTCTAATTAATGTTCTTTGTAATAATGTGAATAAACGTGTTAAAGGTTAACAGTGTTTCCGTTCATGTTAATTAATTGAATCCACATACTGCAGTTGACTGCAGAATCATTTTAGAATAAAACGTTATTAGCAAAAGATGTTCAAATTGATCCCCTCTAACGTTTTGCCAAGTTTGGTGGTGTAATTTTGAAACACCCTGTATATGTACTTTGAAAAGACATGTGACTGACGGCTGACAAACGTCTAAGACGCGAATTGGAAAACGAGTGCGTTTTTCAAAAATACCCAAAAAAGACGCAGATGCCTAACATATGCCAAAGAGTCGCTAAATGGAAAATGGGCTTTACCTGTAATCCTGTCGTGTCAAAGCTGTTCATCAGATAATTTCACTGAGATTGGATTAAGTATGTGGTGAATTTTTTAAATAAAGCCCCTTCAAAAAGAGTTGTCATTCAACATTCAACAAAGGTCCTGTAAATTCCAGTGGAAATTTTCTCTGTCTCGGTCTTTTCATCATCATCATTATGGAAATAAATGCATCTGTTAAATTTACACGATACTTCTCGGCTCTTGCTGCAGATAGTTCAGGAAGTGGTAAGTCCAACTTAGTAGTGCAAATGTTAAAGTATAGAGATGAAGTGACGGACCCTCCCCCTACAGAAAAAATTTATTGTTATGATGCATAAATACCTCCAGTTGTTAAAAATCTGAACCTACCAAACATTACGCTTCATGCTGGAGTTCCCAATGAAAAGTTTCTACACGAACGTATTCCTGAACAGGCCTTATTGATTTTAGATGATTTATTAAATGAGGAGAAAATAACGAAAATGTTGAAAAAATCTACACGTGTTGCAGACATATCAATTTCTCTATGGCAGAACCTCTTTGCCCATTTGAAAACCATCTGTACAATAAGTTTAAACACACAGTTCATCTTTCTGCTAAAGTCACCGAGAGATGTAGACAGGTTTGTACCCTGGCATGGCAAACAGGTTACAATCGTTTACTCATGAAAGCCTTTAACGATACCACACAGGAACCCCATAGTGATTTACTACTTGATTTAACTCACAGCTGCCCCGGTGTTCTGAGAATGCGTAATAAGATTTTTCCTCCTGAAAGTCCTATCGTGATCTAAGCAGATAAAACGAGGGTTTAAAGAAGGCGTCAATCATTTTTAAATTGAACGGCCATCGGACTTCTACAACAATGATACCTCTGGTTGTAAAACATCGTCATTTTCTTGGAGCATTGAAACACTCCAGATCGCGACCTAGGAAGTTATTAATGCAAGATACATCTCTTAATCAAGTGAAAGCTCAGTGTGAGGTCTGTCATAACATTCTACACAATAAAGTCCCCTGGACGTCAACATTTTAGACAGCATTTGAGGAAGATAAAAGGTTTAGCCCAAGCACTGGCTGTACCCACGCCACTGAACATACCAAGACAAAACAAACTGGCATTGATGAAGAAGAAAAAAACATAATAAACAACTGGATTTGCAAATCAATGAGATTTTAAAAAGCCAAATTTGAATGCACATCAGAAATGGACCTTTATTTAAATCCACTTCAAAAATATTTAAGAGGCAAGTGTCATGAAGGCAGTTCGAAACAAACAAGTTTTTTAACCCAAACCAACCCTCAAACCCCACCTATGTTATCATTAATACACTCCTCACCATCGCCTCAACCCCTCCCTGAGACACCCCCTTATCCATTATCTCAGCAGCTCGTCTATTCACCTGAATTTCATTTGCCTACAGGCTTAAAAGAAAAAACCTACAGTGATGATGATATTGCTATGGCTAGTGGAACCGACGAGGGCGAACATGGAGATAGTGTAATGAGTTTACCTGTTGAAAAAAAAACCCCTCTACAGGAGCGTCTCCTCGAGAGACTTTGAAAGAGATCTGATATTATCCAAAGGACTAAAAATAGAACAGTGTCAGTCGTTGGACAATCAATACATGGTTCAAACATTGATCGTTTAATAAAAGACGTATTATCACCCATACCCAAACTGAAGAAACCCCCCACAGGTCGAGATCACTTCGGTGCAGTATTACAGCATTTCAACATCCCTGAAGAATTAATCATTAACCCAGCATACCGAACTGTGAGTGCAACAGACATCCTTTTAAATCGGAGGTGCATGTCAAGTGTTGTTCATGATGACATTCATAGAATAGCTCCTAGCAGCTAATTTCAGGTAATGCACATAGTGATGGCCACATGTGTCAGGCATCCGATGTTGCACTATTCTCGTGTTGTAGATCCATTTTTCAGAGTGCGTCACCATGAACGGGTGGAATTGTACTTGCGAAAACATTCTGAAAGAATCAATGATGCATGCTTGTTTGTCAGAGGGTATAAAGAAGGCTACCCAGGGAGTATCTGAATTACTGGAATCGTCTGTATTAGCGATGAGTAAAGAGGGGTAAACAGGTTTGAGAAATGTGATCAAATCAGCGGGGAAAACACCTGGTGCTAGAGGACAGGTGAAGGGACCTCTCTCGAGAGCACTCCAGAGAACTTAATTTGTGAAATCAAAGCTTACAGTTCTCTCTTTATTGATTTCCAGGAGGTTATGATACTGACAATAGGCAATCACGTTCATTGAGTTAGCTAAAGCTTCAGAGAACTGAACTTCAACAGTTAGTATACCATTGCATATAAGATTGTATCTGTCTGTATAATAATTCCGGTCTCCCAAAAGATCAAATGCAAAAACTGTGTAACCAGCACCGTAATCAAACAAGGTGACATCTACATCTCTGTCTTCTTTCCAAATCCGAAGTGCTTTCATGGAGTGAACAAACTCTCTCACGTAGGAACCATTCGCAAAATCAGGCGTCAACGGATGTAGAGGGATTGCTTGAATATTTAATGACAGTGCGAAGAAAGATACATTGAAACGTTGAAAGTTGAACAGATTCGAAGCAAAAGAACCATTCTGCGCTTCAATCGTAAATGCAAAAATCGAACGAGTAAGAATCTTGCCTGTCCAGCAGCAATGCTCGATGACCTCATTTCAACTCGACGAATAGGGTAAAACGCATTAGTGGTTTGTAGAGTCTTCGCATGCACTAATAATGCACCAGACATCAGAGCAAAGGTTGGTTTACTTCTGTAAAGCCTTAGTCGAAAATCCAGAGATTTTAGCAGTAATCAACTCTTACGGGGTATGTCTAAATGGAGGGGCCCCTGCAAGTAGTAAATGCCACTTTTGGCGAGCTTTAGCGCAACTTAAACCCGTTGTATCGTTCGCATTATCCATTTTTCCACTTATGTCTTCACAATAACCAGCTGTTGTGAGCTGGTTGTGTTTATAGGCTCGACCATAGTTCAAAAGAGTTTCAAAAAAGTTCTGTATGGGTGTAAGTTATTGTTATGACTGACTACGTATCAACCAGGTAACCGTCTACCTGAGAGAATAGCAAGTATAAGAAAATGTTAATGGGCCCAGTTTTATCTCCCGCTGGTAGAAACCCGTCACCTTTACTGATAACGACTTCTAAAACTCAACGTGGTTTGATCAAGCACTATGTAAAAATCCACTAAGCCTGGTACAAAGACTTCAATAGGTCCGTCTTGACTGATGATGGCCATTGGTTGATATCCTGTGACATGGCGTTTTTCCTGTTGACCGCTCGTGTGGGTTATAGAAAAAATGTCAAGATCACTGTTCAGGCATTCTGTGCTCATCTGATGTATCAATGAGGTGATGATTTAGTGTGTATTAGGCGAAAACTGATGCTAAAGATCGTATGTTAGAATTGGTTTAGAATGAAATTTCGCTTTTTCTTTGCTGTCTTCTTCTTCTTCTGTGACTTTTTCGAGTTTGTTGAGCGCTGCATTCGACCTTTTCATCTGTAACTGCTCGTCAGAAATGACTCCAAGCTGTTGCCTCTAGGCCGTTTTACGTGCAAGTCAGTAGGTTGTTAAGAAATTCGTCTTTTAGCTCGTCCTCTGCCCCTCTGAACTCTAGCACCCGTTTCCTGGAGGGCACTGCCGCCTGCCTCCTTCATTTGTGATGACAACGAATGTTTGAGATTTTGACCGTGTATCACATCATTAAAAATGGAAACACCACCTGTTTGCACGATGACCAAGAATTTTACCCATAGGTTTGAGTAGCGGGCTAGCAAATCGAAAAAGATTTGAAAATGGAGAACCAATTCCATTGCCTCTCTGAAACACTGCGCCTCTACACACAGGTAAGCCACTGCCCTTCTGACTTAAATAAGTAACGTGAAATGACCTCTTGGTTTAGATAGTAGGGGATGTGCATCTTGAAGCAATTTATGAGCTTGTTGAGGAGAGAAAATACCAACTTCACTCTACAGTTGTTTCTTACGGAAATGTAATTTCACAACTGTTTTCTCTGATAAAAACGAGAGGAAATCACCGTAATCTGAATGAACAGCAATTTCAATTATATCAATGACGTTTTTACTTAAGGGAAAGTAGTCAGGTGAGTAAAAAGTTTGATAAATCACTTCTCGTCTAGCATGCGAAACTGGAATGATTTGTAGGAGCACAGCAAATGTGTTTCCTACAACTTAAGTTTGAAGAATAACGAATTCTAAATCAGAGAGGTCGGTCTCTGTAAACCTAAAGTGTAACACAGACCTTCTATAAAACTAATGTATCGACCCTCTGCACATTTGAAATGAATACATTTGTTAGGTGCGAAATTAATGTTGTAAAAAGCCTGTCCTTTCGGTGGAATCAATTTAACGAGTGCATCAACATCTCTATGACTATCATAATACACTTCGGGAATTTTTAAGATGCGTTGTTCTGGAATGTCAGGTGGGTCGAAAATAATACAGCTGATGAACCCATTGTTTGTGTCATTGAAGGGCATAGTAATGGGACTCTTCAATTTCTTATTCAGGAACTGATCAGGTATAAAGCCTGTGTCAACAGCAGCAGGGAATTCAATAAAACGTTCCGTGGAATCTGTAAACTGTACAAAACCATCAATCAGCATTGTCTCGATATCAGATGCCTTGAAACGGTCTTTTAGAAACTCTGTGGCTTCAACCTTGCTTTGTAATTTGGTTCTCTTAAATTCGACAACCTTATTTTATAGAGGCATCTTCTTTGGGTATCTTAACATTACAGAAAAATCTCACACCCATTTAAAAGTGCCACTGTAATCAGGAGTTAAAGAAAATTGCTCCTCATAGAATGTATTAGAACTAACATTAAATACTTTGCAGAATTCAGGTGTGTTAAAGCAAATCCACACATTTGGTGGAAATCGCAAGGTTGTATGATAAAAGAGCACATCTTTCAAATATGCTTGTAAAAACAATTCCACTTCAAGTATGAAAGTCATGAGTGTTGGAATTCTAACAGGTGGAATAATGTTGAATTCGATTTCCTCCTCCATGAGATCGGCCTTAAGCCCAATTTTGAAAGTGTTGTTTACGGTTGTAATGTTCTTGAACAGGGCTGGGAAATGCGTTTCCATTAATGCAACCTCCCATCGTCCTCGAAAATGTAGCGTGCAGTGTAACCGTGTAATAAAATGAGCCATTGTGTTGGGATGATTTTTCTCCCCCTTGAGGGTAAAGTAACGTAGAAATCTGTGTCTTCATACTTGCTGACGAATCACGAATACAACTGGCACAGAGCACACCTTGTTAAACATTTAAAAGATCTGCCTCTTGAACCCAACTGTTCATGCTCTCTGGGTAACCCTGCCATTTCACAAAAGCTTCACGAATGCCCACCTACTAATTTTCAATTTTGAAACACTTATGTAATCTCCGATTTGTAGCCTTGGGGCTGTCTGCGGAGCTGATGTATAATAACTCCGCAGATTCAACCACAGACCTGTGGCATTTCGATCACTAACCTCAGATGGAGCAATGCTCAGTGATCTATGGAAACGGTTGTTGGAGCTTAGCACGAGATCTGGTAAGATGTCGATGTACTTATATTTGTTGAAAAATGTAAAACACTTAAACATTTGTGTTTTTAAAGTATGGTTAAATCTCTCAGCCATTGCAGCTTTCAAATCGGATTCTGTAGCAAAGAAGTGAATGTTGAGTTCTTTAAAATATGTTTTGAGTCTTGAACATATTTATTTAAAAACTCCTTCCCTTTATCACTGTTCACTTTTAGAGGAACCTGACCATCAGTGAGAATTTTTTGAATGGCTTTCTGAAGCTACAACCCCGTCTTCATTTTTAGTGGGACAACTCATGCAAATCGAGAGAAAACATCAATGCAGGTGAGAAGAACTTTATACCAGTCATTCTGTTTTGACAGGCTCGTTAGGTCAACCAGATCTACTTGAAATTGCTCGAATGGAGAAAAAAACCTGCATATAGTTGCGTGGATAATAATGTTGAACAGGTTTAATAGTTGGATAATAATGTTGTGTAGCGTGTAAGCTGGGACACCTCTTAATCATTTGTGGGTCTCTTTTTCAGAATGATTTGTTTGTATAGCTGAACCAAGCACACCTCCCAACCCAGCTGGGTTTCTAGGGTTTGAAAATGATTCATCCATAGCCTGTGTTAAAATTAAAAACTGTTTGTGGTGTACAACTGTATTTATAAAGTTTGCGAGGTCAGTTATCAATCATCTAATTCACTACCTCAGAGTTGTCAGTTGAAACAATGCACCAATTACCTGAAAATTAAAAATTAAACAATACACCTTGAATCAAAAGTAGTTAATTAGAGGTGCATGTAAAGAGCCTTGGAAAAAAATTTGATTGTTCTAGAAACAAAAGATAATTAGTAATTAGGCAAACATTGTCAGGAGCCAGTACATTAACCATACCCTGAAATGGTAGGCATATACAGGGTCTTTATAATTAAAGTTCCATTTTGACATGGCCATAAAAAAAACTACTGGACCAAAAGCTATAATACTTGGTAATATTATACAAGAGGGCATAGGAAGTTCATACCCACCAAAAAAAAAA
>JAHWFO010047191.1:712994-735753 GCA_023313115.1 Rhysida immarginata | reverse complement strand
AAAAACTTCGATTCATCACTAAAAAGCACTTTATTCCATTTTTTGGATGTCCACTTCAAATGATCTTTGGTAAATTTGAGGTGGGCTATCCGGTTCTTCTTGGAGATCAAAGGTTTTTTCACGGGACATCTGCCAAACAAATCTGCATCACTCAGACATCTTTTCGTGGTACTCACACAACGTTAACATTATGGAATGTTGCCATTTCGTTATTAAGGTCAACTGCAGTTTTCTTCGGGTCAGACTTAGACAGCCGTATCAAGACTTTATCTTCTCGTGGAGTTGTTGATTTTGGTCGGCCGACCCTGGCATACGAGTTACATATCCTTGCGTGCAAAAACGCTGAAAAATTCTTGCCACCGTGGACTTTGGAACTTGAAATTGCTCCGAAACTGAGGTGTACGAGTTGCCATTGTTGATTGCATCTGTTATGTGCTTTTTTATTGAAGATGGCAGATGAACTCGAAGCGACATGTTAAATATTGTCAGCAACAGCAAAATGTCAACATCAATCTAGAGAATATGAGAAAAATCTACATAAAACTCAGTGTGTACTATTTTATGAACTCACCTCTATCAATAATGGATGAGTCTTCAAATACTAAAGAGTTTGAATTTCTTTCAATATTCAAATGTTTATGCAGTCTATATATTATTACAAATTCTTTAATTAAAATTCAATACTTTAGAAGTTATAATGATAAAACATAAAGTGTACTATTTTTTGAGCGCTACTGTACCCGTCAAAAATGATGGATAACATTTTTATGGCTTAATCATTTTAATTTATAATGCACTATATAAAATTTGAGTTTACATTTATAAATTTTTTATTACATTTTTCAATTGAGAAATTTGAGTTTAATTCAGCAGATCTTGAATAACAACATTTTTCGTAAAGGCACCCGGCGTTGCCCGGGATAATTACAGTTGTAGGTAAACAGAATAACCTAAAGAGAGGTTAAATCATAACTCAAATTGATTTTCAGTAATTCTACAATTACCAACTGCAGATAAAGCTCCCGTTGTTCAGATGTTTCTGAGGCCTGGATAACTTTTTCTCTTCTTTGACCAATCAATACTCGTTCGCTTTTTTGACATCACCAATACGCATTTCGATATAAATGAATTAACATGTATCCTTCGAACGATTATTAAAGAACACAATACAGTGTGCGTTTTGATTTGAAAAGTCGAGTTGATGTATGCTTTGTTATCGATTATGTCGTAAACTGTCTCTCAAGACCGACCCGCGTCCTTATATCCCCAACACATTGGAAGAGGAAGGGGAAGATTCTACACTGTTCAAGTGTTCTAACACCCAAATATTTGCCAGTTTGTTAGCTAAAAGGAGACACTTGTAACTCCTTACAAGGAGAGGGCCCCAACGAACAATCGAGTTTTCTGATGCATTTTGGTAGGATGGTAGTCTGATATGCCTTTTTCGTAACACCAAGTGCGCAGCCTTCAACTTGGCCCTATTTTCGAGAAAATCCCTTTTAAAGTCTGTCTTATATTACTAGTGTAAACTGCATCTCGACAACTGTAGATGTATTATCACAACGGCGAGCAGCCAAGTAGTTAACATTCGAGCGTACGAATCACGAGATCAAGAGCGTAGTACACGCGTTGACTTTTTTTTTTTTTTTTTTTTTTAATTTTTATAACGCTGCTTTTAAAGACCGACAGTTCTTTCGGTTATTTCCGGTTTGGTAAGCTAATCGTATAGAAGCTGCGATGGAGTCAATACTGTAGCCTGTGAGCAAGATTATAGAATAGATGAGAGAATTGACGTGTTGTTTTATCCATCGACTGTGCAGCAAACGCAAGAACTCACCGATGGAATATTTCATATGCGAAAATTGCTGATTGAATCCAGTGTCATAACAGACACAGTGAGTACAATAATTAGCAACCGATCAATGCTCCTAGGCAAAGAATTATTCCAAAGATTTATACAAATGATCGACGAAATGGAGTTCACGGAAGAAGAGGCTTTGGTATTAGAACAAGATACACGTGCTCCTCTATCCAAAAAACAAAAAGCGACAAGCAGCGAAGAAGGAAGAATCGGAAACGCTCGATAAAATTCCGTACGCTGTCAAAATTAAAGCTGTGGAATTGGCCCAATCACATCCGAAATGGGCGATAAATACTTTGCGCAAACAATCAACACATTTTTTAAAAAGCAGATCACAATTATCTACTTGGAAAAAAACATATTGAACAAGGCGGCACCCGATATGATAAGTTAGAGGTCATAAACAGGAGCGTGTATGATCGATTTATTGAAGCAAGAGACGATAAAAAGGGCCTAATTACGACTCGCATGCTGAAGCAATGGGCAATGGGCGCTGCATTCCAATTTCTTGACGGAACTTTTGAGTTTGTTGCATCCAATTTCAAAAGAATGTATCACATATCTCAACGATATGTTACGCGATATGTAAGTGTAAAAGATACAGCAACGCATCAAGAACTATTAGAAACTGCTGTCAAATATCAAGAGCAAACGTGTGCAATTATTGCTAATTTTGATCCCGATCAGTGTATAAATACTGACCGAACTGGTTGTGAGTAGAGTCACATTATAATAAGAGTCTTGAGCGACGCCATTTTGAGTTTAGTTTTTCTCTGCATACAAAGGGCAGTATGGAGATTACGTTGTTTTGTGAATATGTTTTCAAAGTATTCACGCCGCATTTCGAGTAAAATGTTTTGATGTAATATTTTACGATTTGTAAATTCACGTAATACATGATAAATACGTTTTTAATATATTTAACATGGTAAAAATAAAAGATAACTCTACTGCTCAAATTAAATTGTTACATCACTTCATTTTTTTTAGGTCATCAATAACAAAATATAATTTGTATTTCATTAACTTATAAAAATTCATAAATTTAATATTTAATTCAAATGAATGTAGAAAGAATTTTAGGCTTTACATGGTATTTATGAATTTGAAATTAAAAAAAAGACAAGTTAATATTCGGTGGCCGAGAGGGCTGGGGCGTAGGCTTTCCAGTTCTCGAATCCGTCGGATCGCGGGTTCGAATCCCGCCGTGGGCATGGATGTTTGCGGTTGTCCTCAGAATGGGTAATAGAAAATTCTGGTGTTGAACTCTCGGATTGTGTACATATATTAGCCATGTGAAAGTTTACCGCGCAACAATTTGGCATAATGGCCCGGATAAAGCGAAAGCTAATTGACGATATTATTCATCTCTAAACCTTAGGAAAACTTTGTTTATTATTAATACATGCAACTGCTATCGATAATATAGTGTCTGTTTATCGATTGAAACTTACTATTTGTTGATTAAAGTCTCAAGTGCTCCCAAGTAAGTTTCAAAGCTCACTGAAGTACATAGAAACGATTAGCAAGCATTCACCCGGGAAAACTCAAAATGGCTGCGATTATGCCACGTGATACCGAAAAGCCAATCAGAAGTCTTGCGGCACAGTTCACTCAAATGCGATACTCTTCCTATAAAGTGACTCTAGTTGTGAGTACAGAATCAGCAGTTGTCGCACTCTTTCTCACAAGGGCGAAAAAGTAATTGAAGTTGCAGTTAGCCAAATGCAAAAATTAACACATTCATATACAGCACAGTACTCTATAACTTTATCTGGCAAATTGTTGATCGTTTGTTTGCAAGAAAGCACCGGAAAATTTGGTCCTCGTGTACAAATGGAAGTCAACAATACATGCAGCAATATGCTAACGTTTATGTCACATCCACAAAGTCCGGAAAGCTACAAAAGGACACGTACGAACAATTTCTTGACAACATAATACAACCTTATGTTACAATAAATCCATTTTTGTACATCGTGGACTCTTGGAGTGGCCAGACATCTGTAACCATGCTTGACAAAAAGTGTCATACAGAAAGAGCTTGAAGCTAAATTAGAGTGATTGCAATTACTCACAGAAACATTACTAACAGATATATTTACTTCAGAAGGTGACAAAAACTTTAAAAAAAAATCAGTTAGAGAGGAAGCAGAGATTTGCTGTCCACAATTAAAAGAAGAAGATGGGCAACCAACGGATAATTTGCGCAATACCTGCCACTTGTTCTTTAGAAGAGGCAAGTGTCAGAAACAGCGAATTAAAATAGTTTGCCTTAGTCTGACGGACGGAGGTCTTAACAATATTGGAAAACGCCTGAAATTTCTTAATCGCATCCACTGAGGGATTCTGAGATTTCAAATAAACAGCATTTTTTTAAGCATAAGACCTCCGAAGTTATCCAAGGATTGTGTTCTGATACAGGATCGCCACCTGTAGCCTTAAACCTAACCGGAGTTAAGTATCGATCCCACCCAATCTGAAGCTGTGATCTAAATTGTTGAAATATACTATCAGAATCCTGGCAACCAGCTAAGATGGAGTTCCAGTCAGTCAGCTAAAAAAAAAGATTTTAAAGCTATGGTCCGATTATTGGAGCCGAGCGAGCGAAGCGAGCGTAGCTCCCTTATTAGTCACCATTGTAACGTCATCACGTCAAAACCAATAGTAGCCAAATCTCGCACACACTTAGTGTGGTGCCTGAAGGTGGTTTGTATTAAAAAAAACGGACATATGTGATGTCGTTGAAGAGTAATAAACGATCTGGTTGAGCTCCTTGATGAGGTCCGTCATGTCCGTGCTATGTGGTGAAGCCGAACGCAAGTTTCAATTGTCAATGCAGTCAGTAAAGTTAATTGTTGTTGACGAATTCTCAATGCTTGGACTGAATTTGCTGGGTAAAATAGACAACCGACTTCGTCAAGGAAACCCAGAAAAACAACATGAAATTCTTGGCGGATATGCATTGCTGCTTTTGGGCGACTTTAATCAGTTGCTTCCTGTTGGTGATACACCTATGCATAAGAACCGAATCCATCGTCTACTTTTGCTATTCAAGGAAAATTGGTCTACCAACAACTGAAAAAATATTTCGTTTAACGACAATTATGCGTCAAGTAGGCGAAAACCAGGCACCTTTTCGTGAACTACTTAATCGTCTCGCAATTGGTGAAGTGTGTGAAGGTGACTTTCTTCTGTTAAAATCAGGATTTGTAAGTTACAATCTTAATGAGAAAGCCCATTTTTTTAACGCCATTACATTGATGTCTCGCAATAAGGAAATTTCGGAACACAGCGAATCATACCTTCGTAACTTAGGTGTACCTGTTACATTCATTGCTGCTGAACACAATAACAACGCTGCTCGGGAGGCATCATCTGACGAAGCACGCGGTCTCCCTTATCTGCAGTTTGCAAAAGGTTGCAAGGTTCCAAGGTCTCCGTCTAAACATATGGACGTTAAAAGGATTGTGCAACGGAACGTTTGGTGAAGTGATGGACATCGTCTGTACACCGAGTGTCGAGAACGCGATACCAAACTGTTTGCTATTGTGCGTGTTGGTAAAGTTTGAAAAATACACCGGACCAACACTTTATGATGGGTCAATTCCCATTTCCCCCGTTCTCGTAACTTCAAAAATTCAAATGTGGCATGCACACGAAAACAAATTCCACTTCATGTTGCATATGCCATATCAATTCACAAATCACAAAGCATGTCGCTTCAAAAAGCGTGTATTGATATCGGCAAGTCAGACTTTGCTGCTGGAATGTCATATATGGCTTTTTCACGGGTCAGGTCATTGGTACGCATACTGATTGTCAAAGAATTTGATTGGAATCGCTTGAAGTCGATGAACACCAAAAAACAACTAGAAAACAAACATCAATTGACTTGGAAAGCATTGATAAACGCCTATTCCGTTTGACATAAACATCTTCAATCCAATGTAGGCGGCGTGGTAGTGGTCTAAGGTTTTGTTAGTTTGCCCTTACCTCATTTACCTGAATTTACACTGATAGTTACATTTTATGCTTCAATAAGTAAGTCAATTAAAAAGAACATACAACTTCATTTCAATTTAATGAAAGATTCCAAGCGATGCTGATTTTCCAAGTTTCAGGTCCAAAACTTTGAGTTTTATAATTTGCGGCATAAATCAATTTATTGTCCCTTATTTCAGCATTATCCCCAAGAAATATGAAGAAGATAATTCTTTTTTTTTCTGCCCGTCACCCCTTTTTGATTGCAAAGTGGTCAATTAATGGAATACTGCGAGCGCCGTTTCCTAATAATGGAATAGTCTGAATATTCCATTTCCATGTCTCTTGAAAAGTTCTAAAACGTTGTTGCGCGTATTCTGCTGTTCGTTTTCAGTACGTGTACACATTGCTTCATTCAATGGCGAAGAAACGTGATCTCTCACAGAAAGAGAAAGAGCGTATTTTTGGAATGCATTTGGCTGGGAATACCCAGGTCCGAAATAGTATTTTAGATTTGATTTATTCAAAGTGCTATTTCAAAAATTGTTAACAATTTAAAAAACTATAAGCCAACGCAAAGCTAACGGAAGAAATGTAGCCGAAAACGGAAGAAAACGCGGCGAGACAACCAGACATTGAAGAATCTAGCAATGAACAACAGATTCAAAAGTATCGGGGATCTGAGGAAGTTGTGGAACTAAAGTATCCGGTACCACTACATGGAGAAGATTCAGAGAACTCGGATTTCGGTCGCGTGTGCCAAACATCAAGCCTCATATAATTCCTGCACAAAAGAAGAGATATGAATGGGCGAAAAAAGCGACGGCATTGGACTTATGATGATTGGAGTAAAGCGATTTTTTTCGGATGAATCAAGTTCTCCATAATGTTTGGTGATCAAAGGCCACGTGTTTGGCGCAGAAAGCGTGAAAGTACCCATGCATCTTGCTTGAAACGATCGGTGAAATATTCGGCAAGTGTAATGGTATGAGGTTGCATGAGTGCTAATGGTGTTGATAAAATGTTTTATCAACTCAAAGGTGAATTCCGAGTCCTATAAAGCAATCTTGGAGACATTGCTTATTCCAGCAGGAGAAGCTAGGTTTTCCAACAGGATTTGGCCCCCGCCCACGCATCAGATGACTGTGTTGAATGGCCAGGCAACACGCCTGACCTCAATCCCATTGAAAAACTTTGGGCAATAGTTAAAGAAGAGCATTGCTGCTGGCCGACCAGACACTAAAGACGCATATGACGCATGCTGATGAAATCTGGGACGCGATTTCTCGTAAGCAGTTTGAGTCACTAATTCAATCAATGCCTAGAAAGGTGAAGGCTCTATATGAAGCCAAAAGTGGTGCAATAGCCTATTAATAAATGCTAAGTATTTCAGAGGAGGTAAAAATTATTGTTTCTTTTCATGTTGGGTGTTCAATGTAAGTTTACAAACACTTTCAATAAATTTGTGAAATGATTTTTGCAGTATTCCATTAATTTGAAACGACCACTTTGCATTCAAAAAGGGGTGACAGGCAGAAAAAGAGAGTGACTTAATCATATTTAATGGGGATATGCTGAAAAAGGGGCATTAAATTGATTTATGCCGCAAATTACAAAACTTCAAACTTTTGATGAGAATTGAACCTGAAGCTTGGAAAACCAACATCGTTTGGAATATTCCATTGAATTGAAATGAAGTTGTACTTGTAATTATAAAGATTGAACATATTAAATTATTAAATGATTAATCCATGTTAAATTAGTTTAAAGACTGAACTCCGCTCCAACTTGCCAGCAAATGAAATTGATGGCTTCCTAGTAAGTCTGTATTATGAGTTATTTCATCAAATGTATTTTCCACTAGTCCATCTAATGCCTATATGACATTTCCTCTCTTCTTATTCCATCACATGGTCCGGAAATATTTCATTGACCGGAATAGCCCCTTTTAACCGTGTTTCCGAATAGACAAGACTTGTGTGGCTCTTGTAACTTTTTACTTACTTTTAGATGCTCTATCCGAATCTGAAGTCAAAATCAAAAAAGTCGAAAAAAATTGGCAACGGAACAACCGATTTCGCAAATACCGTAATTGACGTTTTAACTGGCTTGCGCTTTTAACATTGTTCTGATAATGCAGTACCACGCATTCTCAGATGTTTTTTTTAATTATTTTTTTTCATTCCCTGCTTTAAAAAAAAACAAAAAAAAAACAAACAACATTCCCTGCTTTAGGGGTAGCCGTATCCCAGTTGTCTCGCCTTGCTCAATGCATTGGTGGAGTTAAGCAACCTTGGGCGCGGCTAGTTACAGGTTGGGTGACCACCTGGAAATTTCCATCTCCCCCCGTGCTTCGGAGGGCACGTAAAGCCGTCGGTCCCGGCTGCTGTGACCACCTTACAGCAGTCGTCATCATCCCCCAGAAATGGGGGTTGTGCATAGGGCCGACCCCCCTGCCACATAAAAATAACAAGGTCTAGAAACAAGCAGTCACCTGAAGGTGGTGCTTGGGGCTAAAAACCGTAAGGTTTATAAAGGCCGAAAACTAACTAACATTCCCTGCTTTAATTATCTGTTATATTTTATGTCAATATATCGAGATCTAATTAATTAATTGATCTTAATAACATTTTAATTATATCTGCGTGCAGGCAAAGTAAACAATCTACCGTAATTTCCTTACCTGTAAAATGTTAAAAAATATGTTTGCGGAGTATCTGTCGTTGCGGGCTATCGGGCGTTCTCTTTTTATAATCGTTAATAAAATAGGAAATCTTGATACAATTTGTGTTCATTCAACTTAAAAACATGTAACTTGAAAGAAGCCATATATGACTGGAAATATGAGCCAATCATAAAGAAAAACAATAGCCAGGAAGTTTTCTGTGTTAATGAGAAAGAGTGGATGACAGAGGATGTAATGGTAAGATGGATCGATGAAATATTGCGGAAACGATCACCCAAGCCGTTTTTCTTTCCTGAAAACATTTTGATAATGGACTCCGCGAGAACTCATTTGACAGATGTTGTAAAGTCTGCATGCAGAAAAGCAAAGAGCAATTTGGCAGTAATTCCAGAAGGATTAACAAATCCAGAGTCCGCCGACAGTGGGAAGAATGACAACTTAAATGACTATGCAAAGAGCGCTCATATGAAAAGAGCCACGTATATATAGCACTGCGTGTAAATGGGCTGTCAACGCCTGGCCAAATGTATGCGTCCTTTCACTTAACTAATGTCTGAATACAATCCGAGAATTCAACATAATTATTATCTTTTTACGCACTCCGGGGACAAGCACAAACATCCATGCCTACAGCGGGATCCGAACCCATGACCCGACGGATTCGAGAACTGGAAAGCCTACGCCCCAGCCCTCTCGGCCACCGGACTGGCCACTAGTAAATAAATCAAATGGAATGACATAAAGATGACTCATAGTTCTAGCTGCTGGATGAAATTAACCACGTATTTCGGCCGCCGCTGGTGTTACATCAAAACCTTCTTGTCGAAATTGAATGCTAATTTATAGCGCATTTGCGTGTCTTCCGTTACAGTGGTGGTTATTTCTTTGATATTATTTTTTAAATATTTATTGCTGCTTTGGCTTCCGTCGTGGCCGAGCTCTCAAGCTAAAAATAATATTTTTATTTGTAGGAAAGAGCTAATTGTAACTTCCAATTACAGGAAACCGCGCACTTCTGTTTATAATTTATAATGCGTTTGCCAATTAATTGACCTTACTAATCGATCTGGGGATTTTCACTCTTTCAACACAGAAAACCGTTAATCTTAAAAAAACTAAATAAAGCGTTGGAATGGTTTCAGGTTCCATTTACACAAACCCTAACTTAATATAAGTTCCTCAGCAAACGTTAGGAAACCGTTAAGTTTTCGCCTTAAAAATGTAAATAATTAGATATTACTAGAAACTGGGCGGGTGTATTTCAGTAGAGTAGGAGTTGAAAAATAACTCAACCCTCGCTCCATCTATACAAGGGAAAAGACACTTTATGCGAGTTAAAATTCGCTTTATGGGTTTGAGTTAAATAATAATAAAGCTTGTATTCTAAGGTGAATACCAGTACAGTATTTGCCTGCTTTGAGGGGATCTTCACGCGTAATTAAGACCTGACAACAGTTATCACTTTTCGATTGAAAAATGGAAGGAAAAATTCTGCGACCTGGATTCGAACCAGGAACCTCGACTATCATGGCCGACGCCTCTACCAGACACCTGGACAATAGGGCTACGCGGTCGTGAGGAGTTAAAAATGGGACATCGCTTCATCATTCTTAATCGTTGTACAAACGCTAGCTGCGAGAATGCCGCCTAAAATCGATAGATATTGGGAAGGATATATAAATGCACTTTCCAACGCGAAGTGGTCCTAATATCCATGATTATAAAACAATGCAAATCCAGGGGTCTCACCATTTCGAAGGTAGGAATCCGTAACATATTAAATAAAAACAGAAAAACCGCAATACTAGCAAGGTTGAACGAACCTGAACCCTCAAGACAACGACCCACTCCAAGCAGAACACCGGAGGTTGTAGCCGAAGTCAAGCGTCTCATCTCTGCAGAAAATCTCAAAATTCAAAGGGCTGTCGCAAATAACGTAGGGGTATTACACGGTACGCAACATAATCCACAAAAATCTCCGAGTCATACGTCCAAGTCAACGGTCGCCCATTTTCGAACACTGGAACAGGAGACGGGCATACATTCAATTCCCCTTGAAGACATACTCGTGAAATCTCCAGACGCATTATTGCGGCTTTGGACTGCTGAAATGCGCCCTTGGAAGTAGACGACCTCGTACATTGGACGGTCTATGGAAAGCCTGTGAAGAGGGGTGGGCACAGATCGAACTAAATTCTCTGCGGCTAAGTCTTATTGAATGGAAACTGCGATGCAGAGCCATAGTTCGATACCGTGGGCACCAGATAGAACATCACCGAACATGGCGGCGGAGTTTCTCATAGACTTATGACGCTTGCAAATCGTTTGGTTGTAACGTACTCAATCCTCTGTAAACAGAAAGAAAAATATCTTGGTCCACAAAAACAAATTAGGAATGACCTAAACAAGCTTTTTCCCTTGCTTGTGATCTTCAATATTAGGAGAACCTAGACTAATAACAAAGTGGAAAGAAATAGAAAATAACTCAAAGAAATAAGGAACCAATGAAATCATTATGTTATGCAAAAATTTTATTTTTATGAGGGCTTTAAGAATTTCTTTATTCAGAGAAAATTTTGATAAAGAAGTGAACTTTCATAAAAGAAGTCATCAAATTAATGGATCGACGATGGTTAAGGAAGATTGGACTACATTAAAAACATGGTTCATAAGTCTTCCTTTTGATAGATATTTTTCGAAAGAGTTAGTAATCTTTAAAGAACCTTTTGGGGAATACTAAGGATGAGATTCCTGAATCAAAAATGGCGGAAGGCTTCCAAATTAATTGGTGATTTATGTGAAACAGTTTACGTGGGTCAAATATCTAACCAAGAGTACGTAAATCCCAGGTTAGGGGCAAGGAACACAAGGAACAATGGTTCATATTAAATTTAGCAAGACTGAAAAGCACATATGGCGAACATGACCTTACCAAAGGTCACCCTATTACAAAAAAATAGGGTGCCAAAACCCTTAACTTTAAAGGTAAGCAGACTCCGCCTTGGTTTGCTGATGAATTGGGACAGGGACTAATCAAGATTTCCCCTTTGTTTAGCTATTTGAAAGATAATCTGATCGATGACAGGTGATTTCTTTGGTTCACTTTGTTTCAGACATTTTCTTCTTTTTTAGATTTTTAGTGTTAAAGATGAAGACCAAAAAGTGTGTTCGAACAAAACCATTTCTTTAGGCCTTTCCTAATACTTTATTATCGGAAGTCTTCATTTTTTTAACTATTGCGTAAATGCGTTAAATTTGCCGCTTCAGATTGCTTCGGTTTGTGCTAATCATTTCTATTATAAATTCTATGATATTAAGGAAAAAATATAAGAATAATCCTGTAAACATAATTAGCTTAAGAGCTGTTTGAACGAACAATCATAGCCTACAATGGTATAGGAGCAATCGTTGTAGGCTATGGAACAATATATTAAGAAACAGATGACGTTAAATATAAAAGAACGTTTCCTTGAATTTTTTTCATATTTCCGGCGCGGAATAATCGTTTATTTGCTTAAAAAGTGTCTTTCTTTTTATTATCCATAGACTTAAGTAGACAACAATTAACTTTCCCTGTTGCTTCTTTGGTGTTTATTGTTGGCGACACAACAGGGAACAGCCTCGTGCTGAAGGATACGGAATTAAAAATTTAATTCGAATTTGTGTTATGGTTTGATTTGATCGTCCAGCTCCTGCAAAAAATGAAAAAAATAAAAAAAATGAAAAAAACTGCGTCCATTCGTAACATTAGTCTTTGAGTTTACGTACTCCAAACTGTTCAATTGTTTCCAATTAGTTCGTTTAGTGCACTTTTTTTTCCTCCTGTTTTTTTCTTTTTTTTTTTTTTTCTTTTTTATTTTTTTTTTTTATTTTAGCACTCATCTGTGTTTTCGTTAATTGGCTGAACCTCAACGCCTCGATGATTATTTGAAACCATAACCTAGATTTGGTATTCCCTTTTTTCCACTCATGCAAACCAAATCCATTCCAAAACTGAGGACCACCATGTGGAAGGGGTTGGAGAAGACCCAGTCGGAGATCATCAAAGACAACGTCTTCGCCGAGCTGTTCAGTGAGTGCAGCAGCCGTGGTTCCAAATGCACCATGTCACCCACCCTCAAGGAACGTCTCCTCCGTCTTACCTCAAAAGACAGAAAGGAAGTGACGGCAAGGAAACGAGATGGATGTTCACCTCTGTTCGCTGCATGCAAGAAAGGTGCCGTAACTTTCATAACTCTTCTTAATCGTTAATATATCAAGGATACTCTGCCAATTTTTTTTTATTTTTAAATAACGCGCAATACATGTTATTGGTTTAATATCTATTGATTGGCCATCGTCCAACTTTTGTATATAAAGGCGGGAAATAAAGCTGTAACCGATTAGATATTAAATCAATACCATGTACTCCAAAGCCTTTATTTATTATATTGATAATATTGTTAAAGGAAAAGTCCAGCTTTAATGAAAGTATGGTTGGA
Organism: Rhysida immarginata; assembly: GCA_023313115.1. Classification (NCBI taxonomy): domain Eukaryota; kingdom Metazoa; phylum Arthropoda; class Chilopoda; order Scolopendromorpha; family Scolopendridae; genus Rhysida; species Rhysida immarginata. Next base: position 722,741 of record JAHWFO010047191.1, on the reverse strand, counting down.
TATCTTTAAATATGTTGCTAATTTACGATATGGCGAAATTTTCTTCCAAATATTAGGTAGTAAATAATAAAAAAGAGTGCGCGCATCAAGGAGTGCCTAATAATTTTTAATTTTTACAGATTGTTATCGATCTATTATCGAAACAAATTATATCTTTCTGATACTTTTTTAAGATTGCTAAATTTTAGACAATTCATATTTGGCTGGACCTTCCCTTTAAATGAATGCAAACTGTTTATAATTATACGCTTTTTTTTTTGGCTTCACCATGTAACAGGAACTTATAGATATAATTCCTTGTGAATTCATTGCAGTTGAGAGAAGTCGGACAATTTCTACACAAGTTGTTAACTCCACTGTTATAACATGTTGGTATCAACTGGATGAATAGTAGGGAAAATGCTTCGAGGATAAAAAGGACTGAGGTCTGTGTTGAATGATAAGAAAGGGTCAATCCAATGAGGGTCGCTTGACCAGTTTTAAATATTTTGATTTTTTTATATGTGATTACCCTATAATTGAGAAGTTCAAAACAGTTTTTAAAAAAGTTTTACCTTGCACCGTTACTGAATGGCGGCCATTTTTATTTGTAAGCGCATGACGGTTTTTCAATTTGGAGACATTAGCGTTAATTTGAATATCTCTGCACTCGATTAAGTGATACATTGCAATTGACATGATTGTTTTTAGAAACGTCTCCTCTACAACATTGTTTATTACCCAAAATACCCTAAATTCAAAAATAACCAGTCAAAATGGCCTCCAAAGTTTGGTATTGAAAATTTTAAAAATCCACTTTTTAGACCCAAAAATAACAACCAAGGAGTGATTTATCAGAGTGTATTTTTTCTCTCTAGTTAGATATCATACACTGCTAGCCTTATATAGAGCAACAGCACTGACAAATGTTTACTTAATTTTTTATAAATTTTTGAAATTTGAAAATCTTAATTTTCTGTAAAGTTTGGGGCTAGTTATCTCTGGTGGGACTGAATAGAAAAATTTGATTTTTGCACATTTTGTACACCTATACGATAGCAAAGTACTGTAAAAATTTCAACATTGATATTTGACTGTGAACAAAGATATGAATTTTTGAAAATGAGGAAATAATTCACATTACACTACAATTGATATTATGGCTGTTGCCTGTTTAAATGGTTTATTGTTTCATTGTAATAAAATTTAGTTGTAACCTATATTTAGTTAACGCTATCACTCTACATTTAGTTAGTATTATTTATTTTCATAATATTTTAAACAATAGGAGCTTTTGATTTAGTTCTATGTTAAAAAAATTGTCCATTTACATCTAGGTTTATTCTCAAGCACATTACTACGAGGTGCGTTCAAGTTCTAAGGTCTCCAAATTTTTTTCTGACAAAATACTTAACCCAGAAAGTTGTAACTACTATTACTTCTCGACGTAACCACCGTGAAGTCTAACACATTTTTCACAACGGCGGCGCCATGATTCCTTGGCTGCTGAGAACTCATCTTTAGGGGTATCCATAACTGATGATAAATCTAGTAAATCAAAATTATACAAAAAAGTATAACTGGGGCAATTATCCGAGAAAGTAAAACAAGGGCAAATGTCCACAATTGAAATCAAGAACAAAGAGGTATGTGGATAATCGTAATTAAGAATAAAGAAGGGCTCTTTTACCACAACAAAAGAGCCCTTCTTTATACTTAATTTAGGTGTATATTTTGCCCACTGGTAAATCACTGAAGTAACAGCAGCTCGGTTGGGAAACGAGCGGCCACGGAGAGTGTCCTTCATGATTTGAAAAAGCCAGAAATCGCTAGAAGCGAGGTCTGGTGAGTATGGAGCATGGGAAACCATCTCAAAGCTGTTATTTTGAAGAAACTGCTGAGTTAGGAGTGTTTTAATGAAAAAGCACCCGTCCAGTCTTGTTTGGCCGTTTCTCATGCAATGCTGGAAGGAATTTTGTTATCAAAACATTTTCGTATGAATTAGCTGTAACAGTAGAGGCTGTGACTCGAAATTTTTTCGGTGGCGGTGAATCAGTGTGAAGATTGGCGTTTCGTTTCAGGGTTAAAAAATGGAATCCACGTCTCATCCATCGTCACAACTGATGAAAAGAAAGCACCATTCATTGTTTTAATTCATCTAGACAATATCACACACGAATTAGGCAACAGCCATAAGATCAATTGTAGTGTAATGTGAATTATTTCCTCATTTTCAAAAATTCATATCTTTGTTCACAGTCAAATATCAATGTTGAAATTTTTACAGTACTTTGCTATCCTATAGGTGTACAAAATGTGCAAAAATCAAGTTTTTCTATTCCGTCCCACCAGAGATAACTAGCCCCAAACTTTACAGAAAATTAAGATTTTCAAATTTCAAAAATTTATAAAAAATTAAGTAAACATTTGTCAGTGCTGTTGCTCTATATAAGGCTAGCAGTGCATGATATCTAACTAGAGAGAAAAAAATACACTCTGATAAATCACTCCTTGGTTGTTATTTTTGGGTCTAAAAAGTGGATTTTTAAAAATTTCAATACCAAACTTTGGAGGCCATTTTGACTGGTTATTTTTGAATTTAGGGTATTTTGGGTAATAAACAACGGTGTAGAGGAGACGTTTCTAAAAACAATCATGTCAGTTGCAATGTTGTAACTTAACCGAGTGCAGAGATATTCAAATTAACGCTAATGTCTCCAAATTGAAAAACCGTCGTGCGTTTACTAATATAAATGGCCGCCATTCAGTAACGGTGCAAGGTAAAACATTTTCAAAAACTGTTTTGAACTTCTCAATTACAGGGTAATCACACACAAAAAAATCAAAATATTTAAAAATGGTCAAGAGACCAACTTAACTTTTTTTGGATCACTTCATATGGATTGACCCGAAAAGGAGTTAGCAAATCCTATTAGAACAACCAAAGTAGCGTAGCAACTCGATGGATCACGTGTCTTGTGTCCGATTATACGAGTGCCAGTTCTACAAATTAAGGTGTTTACGATAGATGACCCAATCGATATTTCTGTACCATGGAACGAGTTTCGACATAGTGTAGGAACTTTGAAATTTGGCTTCAGGAAGTATTAAGGAAACTTGTAGCATTAAGTGGAAAAGCAGAACATGTTGCGGTATTCTAACTGCATTTATTTGGAGATAGACTTGATCAGTGATCGTGTCAGACGTTGGGTTTTTCTGAATGGGCTGTACAAACTTTCAGGATATGTTCCAGGGACCAAAATAAGCAGAAAATGTCATATGAATATGGAGGATTCATTTTAGAGTTATAACGGTTTGAAGGTGTCCTGTAGGAGAAGAAGAGTTAGGGCAATTTAAAGAACCATCTGATTCGAAACATTCTTGGAGCAGCGTTGTTGGGTTGTTACCGGCGTGAATTGCCTTATTGTAGATAAGCGCCATTACCTGCTGAGCGTCATTCACCTGGTATTTTCCAACAGAGTTCGCCAATTCATGCGGCGAAGTGCACAGGCTTGCCTGGAATTTAACGGAGTCCATTTTGAACATTTGCTATAGCAAGTGTATTGTCTTTTATACAGTAGAAATAAAACAGAATTTGCAACTCCTATACGTTATAACGTTAATTTCATCTAATGCATGACTCCTTCAAACCGTTAGAATTCTAGAAAGAAACGTTTTTGACCCCCTTGTTCATATGATCTTTTCTATTTGTTTTGGTCCCTGGAACATATCTTGTACATAATTTGTACAGACCATTCAGAAAGACGCTGTATAGTAGGAAAAGGAAAGTATTTGTTTTAAACAAGAGCCTCCGTTTTTCATAGTCTAAATAGGGTAACGTTAAAATTCTAAATATCAAAGGTTCGAAGGTTATTCAAAGTACGTATGTACGTAGGAACATACATGATTGTAACAATAGGCCAGTATGTTCTGAACTGTCATTTTATTATTAAAAATTCTCTGTGTCATGGATAAATTATTGAGAGCGTGCAGTGGAAGCAAAAAGACGAGAAAAAATTGAATAAACGAAAATTATGTTTATTAGCAAACTTACTGTCTATTTAGGCAATAATAAAATGCTAATCTTATTCTTAATGAATACCTAAATAGGTAACTACTTATTACCGTATAATGCATAAAGACTAAATAATTATGTAAGTATATTCGCACGATAATTGTGCTAATGACGTTGTGCTCCTTTACAACAAAATTATAATGAACGGATATAAGAGAAGGACGAGACACAAAAACCTTGGAATACAATAAATAAAAGTTATTAATTAAAAATAAAAAAATAAATAATAATTGACAAAATAATTAGTAAATAATAAATAAAATAAAAATAAAAAAACTGACGTTTCGGATAGAGACTATCCTTTATCAAAGCAAAAAGGAAAATTCTCTAAAGGCAATTACAATATTAGAGGATTATCCTGAAGTTATGAAAAGTGTAATTATGTAGTTAGCATAGGGAACAGTAAGATGGTATTGGCTGAAAAACAAGAAGAGAACAAACGGGAGGACAGGAGATGAATTTGAAGACGTGCTGGGATAGAACAGGAAGGAGGACAAATAGGAGACCTGTAATAAGAGGGCGGCGAGAAAAATGCAATAGGATAACACAAACAAAATTAAAATTATAAAAAAGGTTAGGAATGATAGGGTGTCTAGCAAAACGGTTTCGTAAAATTCCCTCAACTTTCCTTGATTTTTCCTGATCATCAAAGCCAAAAAAAGGGGCTATCCCGACAGAATATTATTGACATTGTTCAAACTATCTATTCAAATTTTATGATTCCCTGACTGTTCCCGGTTACAAAATTTTTTGACAATTCACGGTCGCTAGTCACCCTGTAAAATAGTACCGCATAAATAGTACCGCGTTGTGGCGTTTGCCATATTCTTATCCCTGCTACCTCCATTTCCAGCAAGCGCTTCCTCCTTTACTTTCAAATTAACCAGAACCTAACCTGCACTTCTCACAACTTAATTTACCCGTTGCATTGCAAAGTAAGCCAGAAACAGTACGACCATACACTTGGAGAGACGGGCAATACCATACACTCCAGATTCGCCGGACATAAGTTCGACATCCTTAGCAATGCTGACACCCCTGTCGCTAAACACTTTAATTCCCCTGGCCACTCTTTAGAGGTCATCAGCCTTTATATTCTTAGTAGTAACTTCCGTAACAAAAAAGAAGGAAAGCAATTCGAGTCTTTTCTTATTTGGAAATTTAATTCCCTCACCCCTAATGGCATTAACCTTAGCAAAGGCACCATTCCCTCATTACCTTTCTCATATTCCTCTTCAACTTCAGTTATTCCCTAATTTCTCGTAGGCTCTCTGAGCCCTTTTCTTCTTCTTTTCTCAGTTATTTCTTCTTTTTAATGTTCTTTCATATTTCTCTACTTCTATGTTCATTTTGTGCCCGTCCCTGTACTCTTTTTTTCGTAGGCTTTCTATACTCTTTTATTTTAGTGACCTTTTTTATGCGGTACTATTTTATAGGGTGACTAGCGACCGGGAATCGTCAAAGAATTTTGTAACCGGGAACAGTCAGGATAACATAAATTCTGAATAGTTTGAACAATGTCAATAATATTCTGTCGGGATAGCCCCTTTTTTTGGCTTTGATGATCAGGAAAAATCAAGGAAAATTCGGGGAATTTTACGAAATCGTTTTGCTAGACACCCTATCATTCCTAACCTTTTTTATAATTTTAATTTTGTATGTGTTATCCTATTGCATTTTTCTTGCCACCCTCTTATTATTTCCTATTTGCCCTGTCTTGTCCCAACACGTCTTCAAATTCATCTCCTGTCCTCCCATTTGTTCTCTTCTTGTTTTTCAGCCAATACCGTCTTACTGTTCCCTATGCTAACTATATATAAAGTCGCCCTTTAATACTCCTTTCATAACTTCAGGGTAAATTCTCTAATATTCTAATTGCCTTTAGAGTATTATCCTTTTTGCTTTGATAAAGGATAGTCTCTATCCGAAACGTCAGCTTTTTATTTTATTTTTAATTTATTTATTACTTATTAATTATTTTGTCAATTATTATTAATTTTTTTTATTTAATAACTATTATACAACAAAATTATAAGAAATACTAATTACACTGCTCGTGGATTCACAGCTGCCAATTCCCACCACAACACTTTTGTAACGCTTTCACAGGCACTAGAGTTGGATTCCACAGTTATAAACACAATTACGTCGTAGTAATATGAATAGATAATTCACAAAACGTAATGCACGTTTTCCCTCGATGAGCAGGTGAAAACAGTCGCTGAAGTAGGTAAAGGAGTCAAAATAGGTAAAGTCAAGTCCGGAGTGGTAAATTACTGAATTGGAAGTAAAATCATAGAATCATTAATTACGGTGAATGATATTTACAGTAACGCTCAGAAAATAAGGCACGAGTACAATTTTTGGCTTTTATTCTAACAGAACGATAAGACTTGCGAGTTTTTTCAACAAGTGGTGGATGACATGGAAATACAACTTTATAAATAAAAATATCTCCATTTTTTTATAACATCTTGCTTATAAAAAAGAAAATTGTCTTTTATGTGTGTTCAAAAAATAAGGCACTGGTTAAATTTTGATACAGATTTCATACCAAATATGTTGCAAATATGAAACAAAAGTGAGAAATCAAAGGAGATGATGTCTTACATTAGTACTTAGTCGGATAGCCGTTACTCTTGATAACAGCTTGACATCTGCTAGGCATAGAATCGACTAACTTTGTCATGGTTTCGGACGGAATCTTAAACCATTCTTCCTGAAGCATATGAAATTTTTCATCCAAATTAGATGCCTTTTTGTCTTTGCAGCGACGAAACAGAACCTGCTAGAGACGTTCGATGGGGTTGAAATCAGGGGACTGCGATGGCCAGTCAAGTACTCGAACTTTTTTGGAAGCCAGATAATGCTTAACAAGGTTGGACGTGTGTTTGGGGTCGTTGTCGTGTTGGAATAGCCAGCCTCTGGGCATGCAGTTTTTTCCGTGGGGATGCATGTGGTTCTGTAGAATATCTCTGTACATATTCTTATCCTTAATACCAACAACACGCACAAGGAGACACACCCCACTGCTACTAAAACAACCCCAAACCATCAGAGATCCCCCTCCATGCTTCACTGTGGGCACTTGGTATTTTGGATTGAAACGCTTGTTCTTGGGGAGTCGAATATACTGTATTCCGTCTGTTCCAAAAAAGCAGAACTTAAATTCGTCACTCCAGAGGATTTTCGCCCATTCGTTGGAGTTCCAGTGCTGGTACTTCTTTGCCTTCCTGCTCGCTACTGTAACGAGAGGTTTCTTTGCAGGACGCCTACCATTCAAGTCTGCTTCTACTAGACGCCGTTTTATTGTGGAAACACTAACTTTAACCCCATGAGCCTCTTGCATTTCACGGTTCAAATCCACTGCTGTAAGTCTGGGCTGAGCTTTCGATAACCGACAAAGCAGTCTATCTTCCTCTTCTGTGGTAGTATGTGGTCTTTCTGATCCAGGCTTTCGTTTGAGGTCTCCTCTTGCTCTCTTTCGTTGAATAATATTTCTTACTGTACTTTTTGGAACATCGAAAGCAGATGCAATGCTGTTGTAAGATTTCAGAGGCTTTCTCTTTAGGAGGTGTTGGCCCAACGCCACCTAAAAAACAAGGTCTGCTCACTGCGTCATCAAACGAGGGCTGACAATCCAATCTTCATTGTTTACAACAAACGAAAAAACACGTGTTATAATCGTTTGATGAAGCAGTAAGCAGGCTTTGTACAGAGTGGTTATAAAATAAGTTCGCCTACTCAGAGCCCTCTAGAGCCCAATCGAATGAACCGATTGTGATGCAAATTGAAATGTAGACTATTCAGAGCATGGGGGAGGGAATTCCGGAAAGAAAAAAATTACTGCAAATTTTCACCACCAGGTGAAAATGTGGCGCTGTGGAATGATAAATGGAGATTTTAAAACTAGCTTTATTGTTTTAAACAAGCAGGCAAGGTGTTTGTTTGATTACAGCATATGTTCAACATGTCCACCCCCCTGCGTCAATGACATGTTGGAAGCGTAGCACAGCATGATCAATTGTTGCATGAAGCGTTTCCCCCGGGGAATGTTGTCTGATGCTGGCTTTCAGCTCAGGCATAGTCCGTATGCTTTGTTGATAGACCCGATTTTTCAAACATCATCAGAACCAAAAATCGCACGGCTTCAAATCCAGAGAACGTGGAGGCCACGCATCTGGAAAACTTCTAGAGATCATACGATCATCTCCAAAGTTGGCACGAAGCAGTTCTTTAACTTGTCGACCAATATGAGGAGGTGCTCCATCTTGCATGAAGACAGTAGTTTCCAAGCATCGTCGTTCTCGCAAGGCACGAATCACATGCCGTGCACTTTGTCACAGAACATCTTACAGTATCTCGTTGTGTCACGTCCTCAAAGAAAAAGGAACCTAGAGTAAAATCAGCGGTAAATCCAAACCTTACAGTCACGTATTCAGAATGCAGTGACATTTCATGCACGACATGGGGGAGCGAGGCACCCCGTATGTGTCAATTCTGCGTGTTCACCGCTCCTTCTAGGGTGAAATATGCTTCGTCTGACCATAGAATGTTTCACGGCCACAGGTCATCAACAATCATTCTCGCCAGAAAGCGATTAGCAAAGTCAGCGCGTTGAGTGGAATCTTGAAGTTTTAGCTGTTGTGCCAGATGAATCTTGTATGGGTACCAATGCAGAATGGACCGCAAGACCTTTCGCACCGTGGACCATGGGATGGACAATTCGCGTGCTGTTACTCGAGCACAACTTTACCAACAGTGCGCGTTCTTTCTTGCTTAAAACCATGGTCTTTCGTGAAAGCTTTTCACTAAACATAATGTAATGAATAGATCAATCCATTCCATCCTGGATATGTTGACTTTCTAATTTGAATAAACTTTCTGCTAATAAGGCCGATATTGAGAACGAACATATGCTGTAATCAAACGAAAAACTTGCCTGCTTGTTTAAAACAATAAAACTAGTTTTAAAATCTCCATTTGGCATTCCACAGCGCCACATTTTCACCTGGATTTTAACAATCAGTGTTTTTACATTTGTTGGAAACAATGAAGGATGGATTGTTGCTCGGACCCCGATGATCAGGTGATTTTTGAGTGCCTTGGCCTGTCTCTCGTGAAAGTTGTATTGTTGGCCGGACCACTATGGTCAAGTGACTTTTCCGCACCGGGCCCTGTCTTTCTCGTTGGCTATGCAAATAATAAAACTGAGGTATTAAAATTTTTTTTTATGTATGAACTTTTACATTCCAATATGTGATTATTGAGACTGTTTCTTTCATTTTTTTATGAAATAGTGACATGTCATGTCAGTTGGCTGTCACATGTGTCCAACGAAAACAAGTTATTAATTATTTCCTGATGATTATTTCTGTGTTCTTTGTTTTTTAGCTAATTAAATGCATTTATTAACAGTTAGTGGTTACATTATTAAGTACCGAAAGGTGCTTTATGCTATCAGTGTGGGGAAACGTGTCTGTCTGTCTGTCTGTAACTCAAACTCCTCCGAGGTCATGAAAGATTTTCAAAATCTGTTTTCGTCAGTCGATGAAAAAAAAATTCCAAAAAACTCCCCTCCCCTCATAAAAATGTAAAACTCCAGATTAAAAAATTAAAAGTTTTTGAGACTCAGTATACCAAAAATATATACAATGTAAAAAAATCTTAATTTTTGGTATACTGAGTCTCAA
>JAHWFO010047191.1:683161-712894 GCA_023313115.1 Rhysida immarginata | reverse complement strand
TTGAGACTCAGTATACCAAAAATTAAGATTTTTTTACATTGTATATATTTTTGGTATACTGAGTCTCAAAAACTTTTAATTTTTTAATCTGGAGTTTTACATTTTTATGAGGGGAGGGGAGTTTTTTAGAATTTTTTTTAAAATAAATATGTTCATTATTAAGTACCGAAAGGTGCTTTATGCTATCAGTGTGGGGAAACGTGTCTGTCCGTCTGTCTGTCTGTCTGTAACTCAAACTCCTCCGAGGTTATGAAAGATTTTCAAAATCTGTTTTCGTCAGTCGATGAATATGGTTCATGGCACGAACCAGTTACAAATATTATCTAAATCGGTTCATTCGCACGTGCACAAATGGTACCTCTATTTTCCCGCCCAGCAATTTTCAATGGGAAGAAATATTGAGTAATATATCAAACAAATCGTAATGACGAGATAGATGCGGTTATTCATTACTATTTTCGTCAGTCGATGAATATGGTACATGCCATGAAAAAATCATAAATTTTAACTAAATCGGTTCATTAGCACGTCCACAAATGGTACCATCACGACCCCACCTAGCAATTTTCAATGGACAGATATATTAAGTAATATGTCAAACAAATCTTAATGACGAGATACAAGCCAATATAAATTACTATTTCGGCCAATAAATATGGTGCAGGAAATGAACCATTTTGAAAATTGTTTGCAATCGCAACATTGGCACGTGCACTAATGGTACCTTTATGACACCTTCAAAAATTTTCAATGATAAGATATGGCATGTAATATATCAAACAAATTGTGATGATGTATCATAAATGAATATCACGTAAAAGTAATGAGAGTCCAAATTGGTTTCAAGGAATCTGGTTTAGTGGAACCATTCTGGTTTAGTGGAACCGTTATGGTTCATTGGAACTTTCAATACCAAAATATGGCATGTAATATATCAAACGATTTGGAATAAGGTGCCATGAATGATTATAACGTAAAATTCATGATAATCCAAATTGGTTTCAAGGAACCTGGTTTAGTGGAACCATGATGGTTCATTGGAACTTTCAATGCTAAAATATGGCATGTAATATATCAAACGACTTGGAATGATGTGTCATGAATGAATATAACGTAAAATTAATGATAGTCCAAATTGGTTTCAAGGAACCTGGTTTAGGGGAACCCTTATGGTTCATTGGACCTTTCACTGCTAAAATATGGCATGTAATATATCAAACAACTTGGAATGATGTGTCAAGAATGAATGTAACGTAAAATTAACGATAGTCGAAATTGGTTTCAAGGTACCTGGTTTAGTGGAACCATTTTGGTTCATTGGAACATTCAATGCTAAAATATTGCATGTAATATATCAAACAACTTGGAATGATGTGTCATGAATGAATATAACGTAAAATTAATGATAGTTGAAATTATTTCAAAGGTACGGGGTTTAATGGTATCATAATGGTCCATTAGAAACTTCCAATGTTAACATAGGCCGGTTTAAAAATATAGTTCCGCGAATGGTTTAGTTTAACCTTTCGGTACTTGGTTATGTCTTTCCTTAATGGTTTATTATTATTTATTTTATGTTAATTTCTTTTCAATTGGTTTTTACCGCATTTACTCTCGCGGAATTAAAGGAAAAAACATTAATTTACTTGGACTTAAGATGTCAGCTTTCAGTGTAGCGCTCCGAATAACCAACTTTTTAGCGACGGATAAATCGGAATTTGCATATGAAATTATACTGAAAGTAATATGCTGCTAATGCGTTAACATTTCGTTTAGTTATATCTTTACTTTACGTAAATATTAACGAATCCTGAATTAGTAGGAGCCTTGGTATACTAAAATACATATACAGGGTGTATCAGTTTCGATGGTCATAAAGTACCTAGCGTGATCCTTTGCATGATTGCAAACTTCCTTATGCAAAATGTTCAAAACTCAAATGTTCAGGGTCTAAACATCACGCGAAGTTTGCTGAAAACCTGTCAAAAACGTCATTTAATTTCAACAATTGCCGCCGATTTAATTGTAATCGCCCCTTTGAATTAAATGAACTGCTGGTGCGGAAAGTTCATAAATGACGTAACGACGCAATTTAAATTTTGAGTTTTCCACATTTTCGATAAGGAACTTTAAGTTTGTAATTAGGCAAAGGATTACCTAGCTACTTTATGACCATCGAACCTGATACACCGGATTATTTCAACCTCCAAATCTCGGCAAACATTTTAATATTAAATAACAAGCTACATGAAAACAACGCAAAACAGAAGCCTATTTGTATTGATGTCTCTGCTGATCGCTAGCGAGCAGAAGACGTAATGGATACGACTTGTGATGATGTCATCAGTGCCCAGATTTTCTTTTTTAGGTGGCGTTGTTATAGCCTTTGACATTTAATAAATGATGTCGTAATCAGTAGCGACGAATTTTGTGGGCGTGAGAGGCCTCCCCCTGATTGTTGCGAAAGTGCCAGTAGTCAGTACTGAAAGTTACAAGGGTGTTATGCTTACTTTTTTTTTGGTCACCCGGAACTCATGCATACATTCATCTACGCGTCGGGAATTTTCTGATTTTGGACTGCTAAAACTGTTACTGGGGCCAATTCATATTATATCACCCAATTATAATTAAATTCGTTGCTCAACATTTTTAATTTTTTTTTATCTTTTACCAAGTGTACATTGTATGAGTTTAAAACTATGGTTTTAATTTTTTTTTGGCGGCTATTTGAACTTTGTCGTTTAGTCAAAATTCGGCGAAAACGTGCTTTGCGAACAATCATCTAGTTCCGTTACTTTTAAAGATATCAAGATAAATTAAAACCAAAATATTCACCATAATAAGGTCTAAATTTTATGTCCTTACTCCCCCCCTCCCAAGTAGTAAGAAACTTGGTCAAAAAAATTACAACCAAAGACGAAAAAGTTAAAAAACGATTTTTGGGGCCATAAAGTTTTATGAAGGAAAAAAAAAAGTTTCGCCTTGAATATTATTTTCTTGCACAGAACACTCGTAGGATTACTTACTTGCTGCAAAAATCTCAACGCTGAGAACCCTTTGTTTTTTTGGGTTTTTTTTATTTTTTAGAGCCTTTCAAAGATGGGGGAAGGCCCGTTATCCATCATTTTCAGTGCTTGATACCTCAAAAGGAACTAAATGAAAAATTTAGGTTGAAGACCATATTAAACAATAAACATCTTTGGAATGGAAACGTATCGCCTTAATTTGATGACTGATTTCAGAATAATAGAGTAAATATAGTATTTTATATAAGTAGCTAGTGCCACCATTTGCTGATTCAAAAATATTTATAATTATTTAAAAAAACGTACATGAAGCAAATATCGGTCGTATTCATTATATACACAACAATTTTAACGATAGTTTTTGCAGCAGAAAACAACACAAATGTCTTCAGGGATCAATAGACAGTTTCAACATAGTCTTCAAGGGAAAACAACGTTCGGCTACATGGATGGAGGGGGGGAGGGAGGAGTCAAAAGTGGCCAAAACGGAACCACGTGGTTTATGAAAATTACTTCTACGTCACAGCTAAAGATTTATTTAATGATTGTAACGTACATCAAATGAGAAGTTTTTTTTTAATCTAAAGGCGGGGGGGCGCTCATCTCGAAGCAGTAACTGAAAATTATGTGAAAAAATTAAATTATTTGCATTATATTTTACATAATTTTAATAATTTTGAACTTATTTAATTTTTAAAAAATCAGTGTGGCTATTAAGGAGACTCCTCCTGCTCCCTCTGACTCACCGAATTTGATAAAAAAAAAATTCTACCAATTAACTGCCTATGCAAACCAATTCTCAAAATTTTTCGAGAAAAAAGTTTTATGCAGTTTACATTAGAATCCTACTCTACAATTCGGGTATTTATAAACTGCACCCATTGAAATAAACTTGGATTTTTTTTCTCGGAAAAATTTTTGAAAAGTGCTTCGAATGATCTTGCAAGGGTGGTTAATTGGATGATTGGTTGGTTTGGTTTGTTTGGTATTAACGTCCTTTTCAACTGCCATGGTCATTTCAGGACGGCGTTATAGGGGCCGCAAATTTTGCCTCGCAAGGGTTCTTTAACGTGCAGCCGGCAAACGACTACACGGGACCAACGGCTTTACTTCCCTTCCGAAGGAAGTGCGTGATCTCAGGATTTACCCCTGAAAAATCCTCGTCGTCCTCGGCCGGGATCGAACCCGCGAACTCGGGCATCAGAGGCGATCACTTAATTGGATGAAAGCTAGTCGTAAAATATTTTTTATCAAACTCGGTGAGTCAGAGTACGTGGAGTCTCCTTGTAAGACTGAGGTTCTGATCCTTTCAAGACAGCCTGCTCAGTGCGCTCTCCATATTAGGGAAGCCCCATTGAGACAGATAGAAAAGTTCAAGTATCTCGAGACTGCATTCACGAGTGATGGGCGGAAGGACAGAGAACTGGATGCTCGGATCGGTGTCCAATCAAACCGTGGTGATAAAGAAACGTGAGCTAGGAAACAAAGTCAAGGTCTGGGTTTTGTCCCTATTCTCAGCTATGATCATGAGTCTTGGCCTAATGACCAAAAGAGTGCGTTCGCGGGTGCACAAGGCCGAAATGAGATTCCTAAATAGTGCACAGCAGCACAATAAGGGAGTCTTTAAGTGTTGAGACGCTACGTATCCGCATTGACAGAACTCAGTTATGGATGATGCAAACTAGTTCTTCCTAGACAGTTGCTGTTTTCCAAGCTGGTGGATAACAGACAAGGGAGTCGGTTAGATTACTTAGTTCGAAGCCCTTGGGTATTACCTTGAGGACATGCGCGTATGGCGAAAGATCGCGAGCACTGGAGATTTTCCATTGGGCTGCTGCCCCCCGCGACCCTTACAGATAAGCGGGTTTGAAAAGAAAGTATGTATCTACTTACACATTTAAAAAGATATGTTTACTTCTGTCAAGTTTGATGGGATGGGGAATTATTCTCAATTTTTAATTTGAGCAGAATCTTATAAATTGCTGAATTTTCATTGCATACCTGTTTGTTCTATCTGACAATATTATCAAGTTCAAGGGAATAATTTGTTTCAGAACCAAACAATATATTTTGACATAATTGGTAGAGCCGTTTTGGGTCCTGGCAAGTGGAAGAAAGAAGCAAGAGATCTGGTGTATTCTCTTCGACTCTTCTGATTACATATACAAGTATTATCTTCTTCGCAAACGATGATATGCTCGTGTATTCAACAGAAGTTTGATAATCATGAAGTTGCTTATATTTAGACGTAGGAAAGCATATGATTTGATTCTCAATTACGGGAACAAATCGATGGTAGCAGCTCGTTCTTGTATAAGTAAACGTCACTTGAACGGGTTTTTTTTTTCCTTTTTTAGTTTTGAGTCTGCTTTTTTCAGTTTCCTCTGAAGAAAAAAACATATTTTATTCCTTCAGATTTTCTCTGAGCAGAATTTAAACATATCTTGTGGTGTCAGGATCTGGTTGTTGTAGGGACTGCCACTTTAACAGCAATTCATTTAATATCAACCTCAGTACGAGGCTATATTTTACTCCTGCTTGTTTCCATGGTAACAAGTGATTGACAGTTTTCATGATTCGCTGATTGGAGTATAAAAATTTTTGCTAAAAGATATTTTCATTTGTAAATGCGTATAAATTTAAGAATTAGTATTATTATCCATATAATTTATAAACTTAATATTGTTGAATTTATACTCAAGTACAGGACGGGCCAAAAGTCTACAATTTCAAAACGAATGGCGATACAACAAATCTGTTGCAGGCAACATATAGGCAGTTAGGTAGGGGCTAAACAATGGTGGTGTCAAATTTGACCTTTGACCTCAAATTTTTCACCTTGCAACTTTGCAACCGTTACAGCTAGAGAAAAATTTCCAATTGTACAGTTGTAGAGCTTACAACGCTGATTTTAACAAAAAAAAGATTAAAAATTAATGTAAAAATAAACCCACTACAACAAAATGAAATTTCTGTGCTCAATGTGTATGCCACTATACTAGCATCAATAAATGATTTGAAATAACGAATTCAGGAGGCTTGTACAGACATACCACCCATCATGATGTTAAATGTGATGGGTTCTGTGAAATACCGTGCACAATTATGCACTGCTGCAGAAGGACACCACATTGAGCACTTCATTCATTGACAAATGTACGAGAACTGAAATTTCATTTTGTTGTACTGGGTTTATTTTTACGCTTATTTTTAATCTCTTTTTTGTTAAAATCAGCGGTTTGAGCTCTACAACTTTATTGTTGGAAACTTTTCTCTATCTGTAACAGTCGCAAAGTCGCAAGGTGCAAAATTCGAGGTCAAAGGTCAAGTTTGACACCAGCATTGCTTAGACTCTACCTAACTTCCTATATGTTGCCTACAACAGATTCGTTTTGAAATTGCATTGGGGGTAACAAATTTTTGGCCCACGCTGTATAAATAAGTTATTATAAAATTTATAACAGTCAATATGTATTTGATGACGTTCATTTAGACGTTACTTTTTATTCTTTCTTCTGATGTTTTATTAACAACTAGCAGAGGTACCCGGCGTTGCCCGGGATAATTACACTTGTAGGTAAAGAGAACAATCTCAAAAAATTACATTACAGCTCCCGATTAGTTAAATAATAACTCAATCAATACAACACAGAGCGAAGGGGCTATCTGTTCTACGAAAAACAGGAAGTCTAGGTGATATACCGGGACTTTATCTAAACTCCTCTTGACTTGCCTCACTGCTACGGAGCATCACCAGATATTTTAGACTCAAGTATTTCTTGCCCTTGACGTAGAAGCTGTTATACCCTGTTGCTCTATTCGAAACTCCCGTTGTTCAGATGTTTCAAATGCCCGTATAGCTTTTTCTGTTTTAGTTGCAGAGTTTCTCTGACCAATACTAGTTCTTTCTCTTTCCTTTCCAGACACAAATTTTTGCCAGTCGTCTGGACGTTTGATAGGGAGCTCAAGGGAGACACGCGTGACTCCTTTGCCTTATCAATGTTCTGTCACTGCATCATGGAAACGAACGATCAATCATCGCATTATCAGCATCTCAGTTTCTAAAATATACACATTCCCACAGAATATAGTCAAAATGTATTTTTATGGGATGGTTTGGATCTGATGTGCTACCAAATAAGCTAGGTGAAAACCCAGGCGTGGCTCGGACTTTTTTTGGATTAAATTTTCCAATATCTTAAAAATAAACACATGAAAACGCTTAGAATTAATACAGTAAAAATTCTTCAATTTGTCCTGAAGCAAAACTTGGCCATTCATCACTTTGTGTAGTCTAGCAGTCGCCGATTCTTCTATTTCCTTGCTTACCATTTGCTCAATACAGCACGGAGCCAAATGAGTGCTTCCTCTGTCGTCTTTCCACTCTTTCTCAATAGTCTGCTAACTCTGCATTATCTCCAGTTACTGATCATTTTTAAAGATTTTCAAGAAACTGTTAAGTACTAAGAACTCTTTTCTAAGAAAAGCCTGAATAACAGGAATTCTATGCATTGTTACAAATTGAAACTTATCTACATTGTTCAAACTTTGCCTTACATTATTGGTCATGAGATATATATTGTTGATCCCTGCCTAGTGTTGGTGCATTGCGTGTTGATATCATTGTTGATACCTATTGTTGCACAAACTTTTCCTTGCATTTTTGGTCATGAGATATACATTGTTGGTCCGCGCAGAGTTTGTGAATTGCGTGTTGATATCATTGTTAATAAGCACTGTTGCACAAATTTTGCCTTGCACTGTTGGTCATGAGATATTCCTCATTAATATGCCTTGCCATAACCATGAATATCGATTCTTTATCGATAGTTATTATTTTTTTTCGAAATCTGAGGTAAAAGTGACCTTCCTCATGCTTTGAAGGTCAAGTATGCAAAATTTCATCAAGATCGGAATAAAACTGTAGATTTGTATAAGAAACAAACAAACAAACAAACCCACAAACATCCTTCTTTATATAGATAGATGTTTCCTCCAAGTCATGTCACCAAGATGATCAAGACCTATAAAAAACTTGCTCCAAAATTTTTTTCAGTTTCTGTACATGATGGGAAAAATAGTAAGGATATATAATTTAGACCATATTATGATGAACATTTTGGGTTTTTATTCATCTTGACTCTTTAAAAGTAACAGAACTAGAAGATTTTCTGCAAAGCATGTTTTCGCCGAATTTGGACTAAACGACAGATTTCAAATGCCCGACAAATAAAACGAAAAAACTATTATCACAAAAAATATTTTAAATCATATTTTTTAGCTCGTCTACACACAGGAACACTTGATAATAAAAATAACAAAAATTAAATTTTGGGAGTAATAATACTGCCTTGGTGATTTCATATGGATTGATCCAGTAGCCTTTGGATACCCTGCCAGGAAGTTGTCAAAAATAGACCTCTCCGTTCTGCGGAGAAATTGTTTATCATGGTAATTAGTATGGACGCAAGGTCATCAAATTTCGCTAATTTGGCAATGGTGCAAGTCATTTCATAACGAAACCTTCTACGTAAATAAGGTAGGACTTTAACCAGTCTTTGTTGTGAAAAAGTAATATATTTTGAATGACGTTTCCTATAAAGTTAGCATTTCGATAACAATTCGAAAAGTAATAACACGTTACAATTGTGATAACCGTAGGATGTCTTGGATCTCAATTTTTGCGGCTCTCTCATGAATTGGCCCCTTTGATTTTTTACCGGAAATGGAGACACCCGTACTCTCAATACCGTCCGTTCAAATAAGAATAAAAAACGCAAAACTGAAAAGAAACGTGTTTGGGATTGGGAAGATTGTAGTTTTCGAGGTCCCATTTATAGTCTGTCCAACCAAAGAAACGTTGAGCGTGTCTAATTGAATTTTCGACTTCCTTTATTAGACAAAGAAAAATTAGCATTGTCGAATAATTGAAATTGAATCCGACGCGCCCAGTTTCTCTTTCGTCCGACAAAGCAGTAAGCGTATAAACGTGTAGAAAATTTTCTTTACGAATACTCTGGCTACAATACTATTTTCCTGTGTTTTCAGAGCTATGATTTAAAGATCAATTATTCTTATACAGTAATCAGGGTGGTTTTGCTAGGCAATGTAACGCTCTAGTTCATAACCCTCCTTTTTCAATGATGGTTTGGTTTGGTTTGTTTGGTATTAACGTCCTTTTCAACTGCCATGGTCATTTCAGGACGGCGTTATAGGGGCCGCAAATTTTGCCTCGCAAGGGTTCTTTAACATGCAGCCGGCAAACGGCTACACGGGACCAACGGCTTTACTTCCCTTCCGAAGGAAGTGCGTGATCTCAGGATTTCCCCCCTGAAAAAATCCTCGTCGTCCTCGGCCGGGATCGAACCCGCGTACTCGGGCATCAGAGGCGATCACGCAACCACTGAGCCACCGAGGCCGATCCCCTTTTTTTTTTTCAATGATGGCAGTTGCTTTTATAATATAATTTTATCGATAACGCATTAAGTTTACTTACAGAGGATGAGACCAGAGTTTTGCAATATTTGCATAAACACATTTTCATTGGCGGGTATGTCAGGTTCCTAATATTGGTCAAGCCGAGCACGACAACAGCGCAACAAAAGATGGTTCAAGAAATTTCGCTCAGTTGATAGTAACCTCGACGATCAGCCAAGGTACGATAGCCCACGAACAATGGAATCTGAGGTTGAGCCCGGGACAGTTTTTTGAACTTGTTGCCAAACCTGGACGCTTCGAGTAAAAGGCGATGCTTTACGTTTGGTGAAATTTTGAGGGAATACTCCAAAGTTTGTTCCATACGATCGAAATATCAATCCCAACCTATACTCTGAAGAGGCGTTCTCCGGTGAGGAACATATTCCGTTTTGAAGCAGAAGCACTGGTGAACAGAAGGTGCGCTCTCCTGCAGCAGGACAATGCGAGGCCGCAAACGGCTCGAACTACCCAGAAAAAAACTCCAGAAGGTGATACCACATCCAGAAAATGGTCCAGACCGATCACCGTCGGATTATTACTTATTCTGGTGACCTACTCCCTTCGCGGGCAGGCACTTCAATATCCAGGAGCTGGAAGCAGAGATGGAATTCGAAGAACTGGTACAACATCATGCTCTAGACTAGGGGTAGTCAACCTTTTTAACCTATCGCCCACCTTTGTATCTCTATTTGTAGTAAAATTTTCTAACCGCCCACCGGTTCCACAGTAATGGTGATTTATAAAGTAGGGAAGTAATTTTACTTTATAAAATTTATAAAGCAGAGTTTAGACAAAACCCCTACCACCCACGATGAAAGCTCTACCGCCTACTAGTGGGCAGTAGGGGCCATATTTGACTACTCCTGGTCTAGACCTTCAATGCTAGGCAGCTTTCGTTAATAAAGGTACAAATTAAGAAATAAAGTGATGAAAATATTGCAAAACCTTTCGACTCACCCCTCTGTACATGGCTATCGCATGAAAATAGAATTATCTGTTTACAGTAATCCCTCCTTGTATGCTGAACTGTACCCACTGTTTAATTTGGGTCCAGAAATTCAAAGCAGTTACAGGGTTAAATGTAGGCGTCCAAAATGCAAGGGAACAGGCAAATGTTTTCTGCTGAACATGAACGTTTTCTGGCTGAAGCTATGTCGTCCTTTTTTTTGTTGGGAGCTTGGCTTCTGAAATGCACACTAAACTTATTGTTTTTAATCGCTTTAATTGTCCGCGGTGCTTTAGAAGAACGCATGACGAGGGATTACTGTATTTGAAGAAAATGAGCATATGAATCTTGGAAATTAGGCAAGAAGAAATGATTTTAATTCCTTTTTCCTATTTTGTTCTCAACAGGTTGTGTGGACATCGCCAAATTCCTTATTTCGAAGTGCGATGCCAACGTCGACCAAAAGGGCCTTTACATTGGCCTCGTACCACATGGTTATAGCCTTAAACATCAAGTTACACCCTTGTGGTACGCTGCTTCTACTGGAAAACTCAATGTTGTCCGTCTCTTGCTCAGTAACGGTGCCCACATCAACTCGATTTCGGACACGGGTTCGACTCCTGTTAACACAGCCTGCTGCATGAAACACCTGGAGGTCGTGAAGGAATTGGTCGATCAAGGGGCGAGCATCCTTCGACCGGACTACTACGGCGTCACGTGTCTAATGCATGCCTCACAGAGTTCGATCATGACGGAGCTCTTGTTGCAACAGGGGACAGCAGTCAACGCCCGCGACCACCGCCATCAGACTGCCCTGCACTATGCCGTCAACGACGGTCGGTTTGAATCGATGAAATTGCTCATGGAGCACGGTGCTGACCCTATGCTCCAGACTATGGATGGCAATGATGTTCTGTGCCTCGCTTGTCTCAAGGGCCACGTTAACATCTTCAATTATCTCCTTGAGAAAGTTAAATACAGCGATGAGAGGATCGCTGAAGCCCACGAAATTATGGGCTCGACATTACTCGAACAGCAGCGCGACGTGAGCGCAACTCTGAAGCATTGGACCAAAGCATTAGATGTGCGCTATTCCAAGCCAAAGAAAAAGATCCCTAAGAAGCATCCTGAAGACAACCAGAGGCCTTACTTGGATGCCGTCGAGTTCGAAAGCCACGAATCTTTGGAGATTTTGTCGGTTGACATAGAAGCTCTCTACGTCCAATCGCTGCTGGTGTGCGAAAGAGTCCTCGGTTCCCATCACGAACATACCATCTCACGTCTTGTGTGTAGAGGGATCGCTTATGGAAGTCTCCACCAGTATCAGCGATGCATCGATCTATGGTTGTATGCACTCCGCCTGCAGATCTCCAAGCTGACGTTGTTGCACAGCAACACGTGCTCCGATGCCCAAGGATTAACTCAACTCTTTCTCGATATGGTGGCTAACCCGAATGTGGGCTCTCTCGAAGAGGAGCTCTCGTGTGATGACGTCCTGCAGACCATGCGCTTGCTGACGGATTCACTCGAAGAATGCATTCGTCTCCTCAAAATTCAGCCGGTATTTCAGAAAAGGCAAAACAATTTTGATCGGATATTGCGCATTCTTTCCTACCTCTGTTACATCGTACACCGACTAACCAAAACTGACGCTCAGAAGAATGAGTTCATTCGATTGACCACGAAGCTCATCCATATTGACCCACGGACCACTCGCGGTGATTCTTTTCTCCATCTGGTCATGAGCCATTCCAATACTATGAACTCCAGCATTTTTTTCCCATACAACAAATTTACCGTGTTTCCTGAAGCGCAGGTTGCTATATTTCTGGTGGAACGAGGAGCCAATGTGAACGCTACCAATGCACAAATGTCAACGCCTCTGCACGTAGTGTCCATGAACCCTTCGTTTGATATGAAAGCCGCCATCGCCCTTATAAGTAAAGGTGCCCACATCGACCAGAGAGACAGCGAGGGGCATCAACCACACGAGCTTCTTGCCCACCAGTCCCAATTTACACTCAATCCCAAGGCGTTCCTCTCTCTTAAATGCTTAGCTGCTCAGAAGATCGTCGAGTCGAAGGTTCCATTCGAAGGTAAAGTAACCTACAAATTGGAATCGTTCATCAAGCAACACTGACATCTCAATGACGTACTCATGTGCATAATTAGCTTTTAAGAGTTTATACATTGCATCAATTAAGTCCTAGATCAGACACTCTTTTAACAGGGAAATCAATGATTCTGAACTTCTCTGGTGTAATGTGAATGTAGTTCATGGTATTTAAAATATAGAAGTAGTGGAAGGAAAAAAAAATCTAATAAATGAATAGTTATCAGAATCCGTGTCATTTTCATAATCTCCATCCCATCTTATCGTATACGCAAACATTGTTTTCGTCCACTTGGGACAATTCTGACAGCAAAGACCCCTAATTACATGTCTACAATAAGCAAGAAAGGAATGAAGTTAATGGAGGAGAGAGACACGAGATAAACTGACGCAGTGTCTCCAATAGACTTCTGCGATACTAGCGCCAGCTATTAAGCGCTCACTGAAACGCTGAAAAAAGTGGGTTTTTTTTTTTGTTTGTTTTTTTATAGAAAAACTGATCTCGTTATCAAAACCTGTGTGAAAACCAGTAAGCACATAAAGAGTACAGTAGTTTTCCGGCTGTGCTAGGCCCTCGTGATTAATAGTTTAATCTGGGTAGTCTCAGGTTGCGAACGTGCAATTCAGTAAACGCCCAATAGCTGACGCTAGTATAGCGAAAGTCTTTAGACACGTTTTGGGAGAGAGTTCTAAGACCATACAGTACGTTCTATTGATTCTGACCAACACCACCTAGAGAGAAGGCCTGCGCACGAAAACTTCATACATTGTTACATCATACAAAGTAATTTTTAATTGTATTTCTAAAAATTATGACTTCCTATGATGATGTAACATTGTATGAAGTTTCCATGCGCAGGCTTTCTCTCTAGGAGGTGTTGTTTGACTGAAGTAAGGAAATTGTGATAAACACACTTTCAGTTTGCATTGATTAAGGCCAGGCTGCCCAAAAAGTACGCACACACAAAAACGGGTGTATCCATCTGGAATAGATTCCGATTATACCACGTGGTCTGTTCCGACCGTCGGACTTGTTAGACAGGCCCCAAGAAACCAGTCTCCCTACAGAATTTGCACGTAGAAATGACCAGTAGCATATTTTAAAGATATACCCATGATAGTAATCAGTAGCGTAGCGAGGGAAAATGGCGCCTGGGGCATGGTATTCATTTTTTCGCCCTGTGTTATCGTATTTCGTCAACGCGGCGCCCCTCCCCCTCCCAACAAGGGTATCAAGACTGGCGCCCGGTGCATCATGCGATGCCAGACCTGGGTTTATCCACCCAGATCTAGGTTTTTTCCCTATCCCAGCGACATCTTATGAGAAAATAAAAACCCAGAAAAACCCAGATGGCGATATCTGAGCACAGTATTAGAAATAGCGCGTGAAGGAAAAAAACCCCAGAATTTGGATGGAAAAACTTATTTCTGGCAACACTGCTACTGATAATAACTAAAGATTGATTTTTCTACGTACACTTGGTAATGCAAAAAGTTTTTATTCATGCGTATACTGCGTTGTGGATTTGCGTCGTCGCTGCGTTTTTGGTGGCACCATAGCCTAATGGTCGTAGTTTCTGAAATGCTCATTCTAGCCCGCCTTGCATCTATCATCATGCCATGTTGGGAGTCGGTCAGATTTTCCGCATTTTTGCTCTGGTTTCATGCCTAACTAAGCAACACAGACAAGTTGGTTCAGAATATTTATACAGTGATTTGTGATCATTAGAGCTCGGATTTTTAGATGGCCCACCTAAGCTTTGTTTCGAATCAAAATACCCTTTTTACCTCTCAATAAGTATCCGGGATTTCGTAATAACTTTATCTTCAGCGTTTCCAAGGAAACCCAACTTTTTCTCCTTTCCTCATTTTTTCCCACCTTTTCTTGGAAAATAATTAGTTGTGCACTCAAAGTTAAAAATAGCGTTCGCTCTAAAAGTTGTGAAAATTATTAAGAAAAAAACGTTTTTTTTATTATGAAAAAAATTATCCGATGGAGTCGAATACAATAGAGCCCTTGGGTTGCCCTTACTGACCAGGCTGCTTACAATTCTCTGAAATGTATGCATCTCAAATTTAAGCACGTAACATACATAGCACATGCATTCCATCGTGTATGCAAAAGTGTGCGATCAGAGCAAACAGCTTTGTGAGTGAAATGAAGAAAGTGCTGCTCAAATTTCCGTACAGAATACAAGTATTAGGTCGTTCATTAAAAAACGGACCAGCGGATATTGTAGGAAAAGTACCGTATGCACGAACCAGGAGACTGGGCTAAGAAGTAAACTGCAACACACTTGCTTAAGAACATGCATATTCCTTAAGTCTCGTAGTTAGATTGCATTAAATATGAAGTAGAGTACATATTTAACGACAAGTAATCACTCTGTTAAGGTTTGGTCAATTGTACATTATTCTAATTTTGTATTTCATACATAAATAATGAAATAAAAAAATGTTTATTGGACTGCAGTACAGAAAATAGCAACACACTTGGTTAAGAACGTGCTGCTTTATTGTTCCGAAAATAAGATTCTTATTTACATCATTTAATACTTACATCGTATAAGAACCATTCATTCGAGAATCACCTCAAAAACACGAGATTTTATTGAATTAATCTTATATTTCAAAGTATCTTGAGGAATTTTTTGCCACTCCCTTCTTACTGCAATTTCCAATTCTCCTGTGCTTTCCTATAGGGTCCCATTGGCATAAACAGCCCGAGATAAGCATGGCCACAAATTCTCAATAGGATTTAAATCCGGAGAAAACGCCGGATGTTGGCCAAGTTCAATATTATTCCTCCTAAACCAGTCCATTGTGGTCTTGGCGGCGTGGATTCTTGCATTATTTTGCACAAATATTCCATTAGATCCGCCTATCTCCTGCCAGTTTGATTTCCATGAGGAATGGTAATGTGGCTGGATTGACGTGTTTCGGGCACATATGTCGCCGAAATGACGTGTTTCGGGAGCAAGCACGGCCGAATTTTCATGATTATCACCGAAAATCACCCAAATGGGTGAATTTATGTATTTCGCGCACAAACGTGGCAAAATTCTGTAATTTTAAAAAGATTTAGAAAATGAAAAATACAACTTGCCTCGCTTAATAACCTTTCCAAATTCTCTGTCATTTCATAGAAATATCGACTAGTGATTAACTTTTCTTAAAACTCTGTCATTTGTTTAAAACTGCTGTGATTACTTCGGCTGCACTGTGCTGTGGTCGTAAGCGGCTGAGTGTGGCGCAGGGCGGTGAGAGAAGGACTGCATGGTGGAACGGTGAAGTCCAAGAAGCTGTCAAGAGCAAAGAAGGAAGCCTATTTGCTATGGCTTGCAAGTCAGTTTTCCCTTTGAAACTGAAACCTGCCCAAACAAACAATCCCACTGCTCGAGCATGAAATTTGCTGAGAATCTTGGTTTCCTTTCTGAAGTCATGCCAATCCAGGTTGAAACGTTTTTCATCAGAAAACACCATATTACACCGTTTTTTGCCCCATGTCTGATGATTTTTAGCCCACTGGAGTCTTTGTTCTTTATGGTGTTTTGTTAGGACAGGTTTCCTCTTCATTTTTTGCCGCTAAATGTTGGGGGATGCTTTCAAAACTCTCCATATTGTTTCGTTTGACACATTCCGTTTCAAATCGACTTTAATCTGTTCAGGGATACTGCTTGATTGCTTGCTCTTCTCAGTATAGCCCTCTTGTCACGTTGACTCAGGAGCATAGGATGACCTCCTGCATGGTTTTTTCCACATGTTTGTGGGTTTGTGAGGAAATTAGAGACTACACAAAGTGATCTTCTAGTTTTGGCTGCAATTTCGCGATATGCTTTTCCTTTCTCCTTTAAAGTAAGGATTTCAATCTTTTCATCCTCCTTCAGGGTCTTTCCCTTACCCATAATGCAGAAAAATGATTTTCAATGAACGTATTTGTAAATATATCACAATATACATAAATAACAATAGGCTTGATTACCTAATTTCCGAAGTAAACTTTTCAAATATGCTTTTAATTTTCCAAATATCCTTTTGTTCTTAAGCAAGTGTGCCAACAAATTGTGAAGAATGTTTGAAATAATTATTTTTCCTTTGCAACAAACGAGTTTACATATCTAGACTTATGCAAATATTTTGGGTCGACCTCATGTTCTTATGTAGTGACAGGGTATAAAGTACAAGCAATACCTCCTCCTGTTTTCCAGGACAAATGGTACGTTCTGAAGCAAGTGTGTTGCAGTTTAGATACGAACCTGACGAATACGAAGCAGGCGCTGTTCCCCGCTGTCGGCAGCACTGTCAAGCACGGAAATTAAAAACAGATGACAGGTGCGCAGCGTGGCCGTCCAGTCAGTCAGTTGCTGTGATCGCGACGTGAAACGGCCGCAATGCAAGTATCCAAAGAAGTGCAGCGGGGTGTTGTGCAGTTCCTGACAACAGAAGGTGTAGGGGGTCGTCAAATCCATCATCGAATGGTGCAGGTGTACGGTGCACTGCATGTCAGTCACAAGGGTGAAAGAGTGGAACAAGCGATTCAGCAACGGGCGACATTTGTGCATCAATCGGGCTCAGCCGCGGGAAGTTTCATGCCATAATCAAGAAGACGCTGAAGTTCCGTAAAGTGTGCGCGCAATGGGTCCCGCATCAGTTGGCACCACAACAAGAAGCCTGTCGCATGAGCATGTCTCTGGAGTCGCTGCAGCAGTACCACAACGGGACCCATTGCGCGCACACTTTACGGAACTGATTGGACGGCCACGATGCGCGCCTGTCATCTGTTTTTGATTTCCGTGCTTCGTATTTGTGAGGTTCTTATCTACATCTTAGCCCGGTTCCCTGGTTCGTGCATACGGTATGCTTAGCCCGGTCCCCTACAATATCCGCTGGCCCGTTTATTAATGAACGACCTAATATACAAGGAGAGCGCGGATTTGCTAAACCTCTGATCCTATTGTGAAGCGATGGGGAACATAGATAAAAATTGACTTTTTATACAGAAAACTTTAGAAAAATCATAGAATTCGTGGAGAAGTTGGATGACCGTAGAATGTGTTAAGAATGTTAAACAGATGAACCAGAGCAGTGACGTGAAAAAGGAATTGTTTGCAGTGCACAGCTATAACTTCTTGGTTGATTCAATAACATATTTAGAAAACCAAGGAGAGAGCAAAGAAAGGCATGGGAAATTTTGATGAATGTCCTCAAGAATCTAGATGGATTTGCCAAAGAGAAGCTGAAGAGAAGTTAAGCAAAAATTCTGACCTCAATGCTGTTGGAGATCCTGCAACTACGATGATTTGGAGTTCAGCGTTCGGACAAAATATGAAGGGTCGGGACAAAATAGTGCTAACCCTCAGTTTTATCAATTTTGAGTTTGGAGCGCTAAATCAATACACTGTTCTCGTGCAACAGTCTCGCATGAAAACTATTTTGCATTCTCGTAATACACCGCATGGACTTTCTCGTTTAAAATTGAAGAAATGAGGCTTAGCACTATTTTGTCCAAACCCCTTCATATGTTCTTCTAGTATCCGTAGATGTTGTACGTTGTATAAGAGCACTCTTGTCCCTAACAGAGAGCTTCTTAATGGAAAACCTAGAAATGTGTAATATCATAAAATGTAACTCGTTTCTTTTTAATTAATAAATAATCATTTCAATTAACTATGGTGTTGTGTTTGTATGTTTCTTCTTCATGTTTATTTCGCTATTAAATAAGTGAAAAAGAAAAATGAAGCATTTTTTACTACCCTTATTCTCAAAATGAAGGTTTAAGTTTTATCACTTAGAAGAAACAATCTTATTGGCAAAAACAAATTCTGACATCACAAGCTGCTCCATGCAAATAAAACTCCATAGACATGCAAGAAAAATGAATCTATTTAAATTTTTTGTGGGGAAAAAGTCCGAAATTGGAAAGAAAAAATTGCTAAAATGTGTTGTCATCAGGAACAAACCTGTATGTAAAATTTAAGAGCGAATGGAAAAGTGGAAGTGCTTCAAAATTCGACTGAAAGGTTCCGTACCATCTCACAAGATCCAAGAGCGAGTTAATATAAGGGTGGTAATAATAATAATAATAATAATAATAATAATAATAATAATAATCCGCACTTATACAAAACCTTACAGAAAGCCACAATTCTAAACACCTGTCACATAGTAAGGAAATTCCTACACCCAAACATCAATACTCCCACGAGTGCGTAACTTTCCTTCCCTTGCATTTGAGCCCCTTGGGCTTTTGGCCCTCTTTTGGGTCCGCCTCTGGGATTGGCTTCCGGACTTGATCCGAGTTTGAGTTCCCCAAACAATAATAATAATAATAATAATAATAATAATAATAAAGAAAACGTTTTGTTGTGCCCCATTATTCCTAAAAATAATGCCAATCTTTTACGTTAGTATTTTTTAATTGTATTTTTCCACTTTTCCTCCACCTTTCCATCCACCTTTTTTTAACAATGTTTTCACCTTAAATCCCGAGCCCTATAATTTAGTGATCATGTGACATGCAAATCAGGTAGTCACTCAATTTGCATATTTTGTGAGGTATACCTAATAAAGTGGCAGGTCAGTGTATTCTAGTTCAGTAAAACTGGGACAGAGGAATAAACGAAAGGTACAAATGGAAAATAGAAAAAAAAGGCACTACTAAAAAAATAAATATTAGAAATTAGAAAAAAAATGTCCACTCCTAAATCAAACACATAATGAATAGTAATCTCAACAAGAAAGATAAAATAACTCAAATCTTTCAGGAGAATCACTTATGACCTCTTTGTTCGTGTCAAGAGGTTATTCTGATTCCATAGTCTCAGGTTAATAAAAGAATGGTACGTGATCTATTTAATACAAAGTATCCCCACCTTTAATAACTAACCACAATTGAGGTATAAATGAAAATTTTCACCCTTCCTATCAGAAAACGTTTATTAAATAACTATTATTAAACAGCTTACATACGTGTATATAAAATGTGAAACGATATATGATTTAGATAAATATACTTGAGGTTAAGGAAGAGAAAATGAGCAAATTGTTAAGGAAGAAAGAAATGAAAATATCACCGACTTAAATTATAAAAAAACAAATAGAGAAACAAATAATTCTTAATGGGCTATAGCGAGAATCAACTGTGGAGTCTTAAAAAAAAAACTCTTATCTGATAAGTTCACTTATAATTAAGGTCAATTTATCAGTAACGTATACCTTGTCACAGAAAAATGGCCATTTGATGTATTTATTAACTTGAAGAGTGCACTTTCGTCGTATTAAATACCGTTGCATCAATCACTATACTCTCACTTCTCATTGGGTGCTCCAAAGGCTCGTTAGGTAGGGAGCATAAAAATTGGCAAGAACCAAAAGAAGCGTCTGAATATAAGGAAACATGACATCCATACAAGTAAGGTATCGTTATGTACCGGCAACATTTGACAATAATGTGTGCTACAAAATCATTTCTTGATCTTCCCTCCTTGGTTTTGCAAGCACTCCTGCAATCTGCCGGGCATGCCATCGAAAAACGACTCCAACAGATCAAACGACATATTGTTCCACATTTATTCTACCAGACGTTTCCAGTCATTGAAATCTGTTGGGCCATGTTTGGCAAGAGCACATTTACTAAATCTGTGGATGGTGAACGGCCAACTGTGAAATACGGCGTCGATCATTAGCCTCTAGGATTTACCTGATCCAGCCTTGCGTTCGATGTCTTCTCCTGAATCCAATTTCTTCATTATTCGGTAACATGTTCTCAAAGGTATACCTGATCTTTCACCTCCTGTCTATTTCTGATGCCACTTTCCCAAAGAATTCGGAGTGTGTTTTTATTCTGCTGCTCCATTGCTCATATTATCCGTAAATTAACTATGCAACAACCTTGCGTTAGTAATATGGCTTCAATGCGATATACCTGCCCTACCTACGTTTATAATGAACCCATTCACCGATTTTGCATGTTGTAAGGTCATTAATTTACATGCACTTTAACATTGTATAAATACTGCAGTTTTGCCAATTTTTATGCTCCCTACTTTAGTTCTTCGTCCCGATTGTACCAACACTACCTCTACTCAAAGCCTGAGCGCGAACATTTCATACATTTCCTGTAGCTCTCGTGGGATTTCAAGATCAGCTTCCCTCTCTTGACCCAATTACTCCCACGTCAATCGCCACTTACGAAAATGACTAATTGAGGTGACCTGTAATATGGATCTTAACACCAAGCAGCATTACGTTGAGCTGAGAACCTCGCTGGTACATTGCGTTGTGTTTGCTTAACGAAATTTGCATGAGAGAAATTCCTTCGATTCATTGCATCCGTAGTTTCTCTCACTGAGATTCCTCACCCTTCTCCGCTTCGCTTGGTTCCAATCAAAAAGTTCTATTAATTACTCGACACTTTTGCATGTTCAGAACTCCTTTCACCATCCGCTTGCTCCACACAATTCTCCTCTATTCTTGCACATCAAAAGTTATTCTCTTACACCATTATTATGTCCCATATACTGTCCACCTTCCGCTGAAGTTTACTTCGAATCTACCAATTTGATGCCATCTCTCCACGTCACTTTGCAAACTCCTTCTATAGGGTGATCCAAAAGTCAGTTCAACCAAAAATGTGTGCAGTGGATATTCTGTAATCAATGCTTCACTGATTGAGCCTACAGTAAATGATCAAAGTGGCCCCCATTCTCCTGCTTGCACAATCGAACACGACGGCACGTATTCTTGGAAACGCGTTGAACCAGTGTTAATACGGAACGTTATTGCAACACATTCGAACAATTTGTAGAGCAGTTAGATGATATTGAATCCAGACAAGGTTATTATCAACAGGACGGAGCAGCTACAGCTCACACGAATCTCAATAGAACGAGTGCAATTTTTTTTTTTTTTTTTTGAGAATACAGTAATTTCGAAGGAAAATTGGCCACCTCGTTCACCGGACCTGACTTCCCCGAATTATTTCCTGTGGGGCTATTTAAAAGGCTCAATCAGTGTCGCATTGATTAAAGAATATACATTGCAAATTTGACGTCGATATGTTTAATGGTTTTTGAACTGACTTTTGGGTGAACTGTCCGCTCCTTTCGCTATCATTTTTCCAACTTTTTTTTTTTCTCACTTATTCCTCTCGTCTGCCACCACCTCCCTCCCGATCCGATGAACATCCGTTGAAGATGAGGGGGTCTCCATGGCAACGCTCCGCTAGTAGGAGATGAGGGAAAAAAAGAAAAAAAAAAAAAAAAAAAATTTTACGCTCTTCCTGGAGTGACCTTTAATTCGTGTTATATTTGGGCAATATTTAATTACCCCTCTCCCCTTGATTCACACTATAATTTAATTTAACAATAAATTATAAAAAGAAAAAAAAAGTTAAACAAGAAAATTATAATAATTTTCTGTGATTAAAACTTTTGTCACACTCTGAATACACGAAATAAAAGGCGTGTGGGAGAGGTAATAGATCCCACATTGTTCTTTCTGCCACCTAGGATATTCCACACTCATTACAAAAGCCTCGTAGAACTCTACAGAAAGCTACAATCTTAAGCACGTGTTATTTCTAGGTAAGAAAAATTTCTACATGCAGCCATTAATACTTCCACTGAACTTATATAATTTTTTCTTTCCCTTAATTTTTTCTCTCTCACTATTTAAGGCTACTTCTATCACTTGGCTTCCGAACTTAGTCCGAGTTTGACCTCTCCGAAACAACAACGATGATGATAGGCGCAAATAATAGGTGGACCGAATGATGTCATCGATAGGCAGTGTAAATCGTACACGCGAATCAAAAGCATTTGCTTTGTATTGACACAACAGGCAGTTTCTTAATCAGTAGCAGACAGGAAAAAGGAAAGCCGGAATTCAAACGCTAACAAGTTTCCTTCACCAGTTAGTCGAGCTCGTCACGTCGGAATCATAAGCCATGGATCTATGGTTATATCGCTCCATCATTATCACAGGTAAGTTGAGAAGGGGGTAGGAATAATTAAAGGATCAGATAAATTTGGTTTCACCTGTAAGTGAATAAATGAATTCACTTTTTACACCGACGAAGTTTCGAGCGTTTATGGTCTACGTATTTGTTTACTTGTAACGCCTTAATTTCTAAGAACAGGTGGAAATGCGATATCTATAAGAGTCCGAAATTTTCATTAACTTTCTTCCCTTTAAAATTAAAGAGACGTTATTATTCTATAAAACCCATTACGTTCCCGTGTATTTACTCTACTGCATTAGAAACTTGAATTATCGGCCTATAAATGCATGAAGTGTATTGTAAACGTTCGTATTGCACTGTGAATAAGAATCCATTTGCCTATGGTATGTGTGTATTTTAGTATTCATGTTCATACTAATTCAGGATTCGTTAAAACTTACGGAAAATAAAGATAAAACTTAACGAAATGTTAACGCACTAGCAGCATATACTTTCAATATAATTTCTTATGCAAATTCCGAGTTATCCGTCGCTAAAAAGTTGGTTATCCGGACCGCTACTCAATATGACTTGCGCTTATGTAAAATCACTTCATCACTCAGACATGCACCAGGGCTCTTACTGAAAACAATTCGGTACCAACAATTCTTAAGAGTAAAACTTTTTCTAGTGAATTATAATTCCAGAATGCCATTTCTTTCGTTTATGAAAATAGTAAGACTTAACTGGAACATTCAAAATTTATTACTAAGCATGGTGAATTCGCTAAGAAACGAATGGAAGAAGCGCCGAAAAGAGAAATATTTCTCGTCGTTCCTTCATATAAGAACCAGA
The DNA here is from genome assembly GCA_023313115.1 of Rhysida immarginata. Classification (NCBI taxonomy): domain Eukaryota; kingdom Metazoa; phylum Arthropoda; class Chilopoda; order Scolopendromorpha; family Scolopendridae; genus Rhysida; species Rhysida immarginata. Next base: position 689,537 of record JAHWFO010047191.1, on the reverse strand, counting down.
ACTTTAGGAAACAATAGCGTCCCATTGAAATTAACGCCTGATTGTTCTATGCAAATGGGAAACTTTCAAATTATGACAATACGTGCTTGTTCTCAAAAAAACAAAAAAAATATATTAAAGAATAACAACAAAGGAAGAAAAGAAACCGCTATTCCATATAAATATTGAGAGAACATTTTTTATTAAGAAAATAAGCATTTTCTTCCAATGACGTTATCGATTTCTCTTTCGCTTTCCAAGGCAAATGATACGTTTCTATTGTGACGCAAGACACTTCGAAGGTTTCAAGTGATGGGATAATTCTCTGGAAGCGAATCTATAAGATGCTTTATTTGACAATCTTTACAAGAAAGTTTTTGAAAGTATTCAAAACATTATCAGTCAGAACGCTTATTCGCGATGAACATTCACCGTTTTATATTAACTCCGAAGATTTAACAAATAATTTATGTCACCAACTTCTTTACCTTCATCAACGACATCGCGGAGGTGGCGCGGGCTCTCAGGGACCGCATCATTACATTTTCGTAGATTTCTTCTTATGAATTTAAAAGAAACAAATGACCATTTCTGTATTCTTCTAGTTTGGACCCTTCTATAAGTCAGTGTGTCTGAATCCGTGATTGCGAGCATATTGTCACAAATAACAGAAAGTGCGGTCTCAGGGACCGCGCGCCACCAACTGCGTTACTAAAAAGTTTAGATGTAAAAGTCATTTATTTTACCTAAACATTAACTCCAGGTTATTCCCAATATACTTTTTGTTTACTAATATTTTCCTACTTAGAAACTTTTATTTGAAAACAAATATTTTTGGAGAAATTGCAATATGCAAAGAATGCAAGAATACTAATGCTGTTCCTAAATTTCAAGAGGAATAAAAGTTTTCTGTAAATATAAATTCATATACATTTAACCTCTGTTTAAACTAGTTTTGAATAAAATAATTTTAAATATACACAAACATTATTTTTTAGTTATTTCGTAATAAAAAATAGGCATCTTTTATCCTCTGAGAAATGATTGCTATTATTCAGTTTTATAATTGTTTTCTTTTATGTGGAAAAGGGTAAAAAAAAAGTGCAACTGTAACCCTTAAAGGTAAAATATATCTTTAAATGAATTTCAATTTTTTTCTTGATTAAATTCATAGGTTAAGCTGAACTAACAGCCATGTATCTTTAAAAAAGCATCTAATGTACTTATTAAACAAGTCGATAGTAAAGTAAAGGAAAAAACAATTTTTATCTTCAACCCCATCCTTCAAAATGGCAGATGATGTTGGTGCCTCCTCAAGTGGCCATGTAAAATTAATCTACTTTTTATATGCTTTTAACTTTTAAGAACTGTAGAACTAAGATAAATAATAGTAGAGATAATATAAAAAGCATTATTTGAGCTTTCTTGCATTTTCATTGAAGTTCAGAAGGAGCAATGTATCTTCTAAGATACATTATGAAAAAGACTTACTATTTTGCGTAAAATTTTATTAATTCCCTATTTGGCATTGCTATGCTTATACTGTATAAACAAGTTTTGATTCAAAATATATTTTTTTGTTGCCGTAATGATGAGTGCTCCTTTAAGGGTTACACTATTTTATTTTTATAAATGCCTTTCCTGGTTTATTCATGTTTAATTTTGAAGGAAAAAAAGAAATGTTTTTAAATTTTCTTTCTGATAGTTGCATTTTTTAGATACTATTGAAAAGTTTTTTGAGGTTTTCCATCAACAATGAAATAAATTAGGTGATAGATAAATTCATGAATATAATTTTTGAACATTAAAAAAAAAAAAGTTCCATGTTTGGGTCTAATATTGCTTAAAATGAAAGAGACGGGTCTAAATATAGCAGTCAGTGTTGCCAGATTTCCATGCTGGCAGACCAATAAAGCCATCTGGCGAAACCACTTAAAATTTTGTTTATACTACTAAAAATTCCAATGTGTTTTTTAACCAGTGCCACCTAAGAAACAAGCGGGAAACAAGGCCTTTACCCTGGAGTTATGACGTCACTACTATGCATTATAACGCTGAATAGCTATAAAATATGTTTACACAGCAAATAGTAGGAGAACATATGAAGCGTTGCAGATACGCAGGGGGAAAACTCATTTGGGCGATATTTAAATTTTCTTAATTTAACATTTGGCTTCTCAGATATCAAAAAATTAGGTGGCATGGTTTTTTTGTTAAGTTCACCCATTGTATCCGCAATGCCTCATATTTATCCATCAAATATTTATTTACATGCACATTAACCGTGTGATAATTTTAACGAAGTTATGATGTGGGATAAGGAATGTTTCCTAGGTGGCAATGTTTTAATTGTATCTTTTAATATGGTGCAGTGTTAATTTCATTTTCATTAGGGTCGAAATTACATATTTAAGATACATTTAAATTCCAATCATGCAATAAATGCAAGAAATGCATTATGGGTACATACAGGGTGTTCCAAAAGGATTTTTACAACTTTGATCACGTATATTTCAGTAATGGGGATAGTTAGAAAGGTGCGGTTTGCGGCATAATGTTCACACACACAAAGTTTTGTTTTGTTTTTGGACGACACATTTGCAGGTTGCTGGATTGGCAGAGGAGGATCAATTTCCTGGCCTCCATGGTCTCCAGACATAACCCCATTAGATTTTTTTTCTTTGGGGCTTTGTGAAGGATACAGTCTACCATATCCCAGTGTGGGACCTGCAGGAACTGTCTAACATCACAGCAACAATTGCAAACATTAATGAGGATTAATGAGGACATGCTAGGTCGGACATGGGAGGAAATGGAATATCGCTTAGATATCCTGCGTGCTACAGATGGCACACACATTGAACTCTGTTACAAAATGGCTACTAAAACTAAAAGTTGAAAAAGCTGTTAATAATATTACCGGAAGACCTTTTATGTTCCTTAAAAGATAGATTGAATTTCTAGTCAATTTAGCTAGAGAAGAGTGGATTACCAGCCAATATGACTGTCATGCTTAAATTAAAACAGTTCAGCTATAAGAATGCTGAAATGCTGATAAAGGGAAGTATAGCAGAACCTGCCAAATAATTTATTTTTTTGAATGGAGATGTTTACATGTGAAATAAAGTGGAATAGATTAAGTTTGATCCCGAAGGGAGAGTCATGCTAGCTAATACTGTATCATTTTGGGTTTCAGTGTTCAAATAGTAGATTGCGTGTGAAGACAAATTATTTGGAAATATAGTACCGTAATTATTCTACTATGATGCGTAACTTATACAGGGTGTTTCTAAATTATCCTCCGTATTACACATGTTTATCATTCAAAAACTATTACAGATTTTAACGTGATTTTTTTTTTATTCACAAAGAAAAACTCAAAAACTTTTTTAGCATCCCTTAATAAATTTCAGTGTGCCCCCCATTTATGGCGTGAAGGACGTCAAAGCAAAACTCGATTTCCTTCCATGTTCGGGCTAGCATTTTGGTGCGGTTTAATGCATGATCGAGTAATCGGACCTTTCTTTTTCGCTGAAGACACCATTACCACTGCAACCTACCTAGATATGCTGGAGAACTACCTGATTCCACAGGTGGAAGAACTGCAGCCCAACATAGTCTACCAACAAGATGGAGCACCTCCTCACTGGGGCTTGCAAGTTAGGCACTGCCTTGATACGAACTTTCCAGAACGATGGATTGGAATGGATGGGCCAATCCCTTGGCCCCCCTCGCTCACCCGATGCGAACCCCCTAGATTTTTTCTTTAGGGATATGTGAAAGACAGTGTATAAGACCAACATTGATGACATTGAAACTCTCAAGAACGGAATAACTGAAAAAAAATCGCTGAAATCATCCCGAAATGCTAGCCCGAATATGGGAGGAAATCGAGTTTCGCTTTGACGTCCTTCACGCCATAAATGGGGGGCACATTGAAATTTATTAAGGCACGCTAAGAAACTTTTTGAGTTTTTCTTTGTGAATAAAAAAAATCACGTTAAAATCTGTAATAGTTTTTGAATAATAAACATATAGAATACGGGAAATAATTTAGAAACACCCTGTATAATGCGATTCCACTTTCAGAGCCCAAAAAAATAACCCAGTAGAAATTGTATCCTTTTGTAGAACACGATCCCCATTTTTAACTCGTCGCGAGAAATAAAATATGCAAGAATATACAGAAAAACAATATGTAATTTGAATAAAGACCAGAGTAATTTTGGGGCCTTTTTAAATAGTCGTCTGGTAAATTAGTAAATGACACATGATCGGAGGAGAAAATGCAACTACCTGGACTTTTTTTTTGAGAGGTCACTTTCGTATTAGCTTTGGGCGAGAGGAAATTCAAATAAAAAGTGAATTAATGTACTGTATAATGAATTGTACATTATATATACTGATTAATTAATGTACTGTGATGTATATTATACCACTAGCTTCGTTTGAAGTTCATCAGATCAAGGTTCGATTAAACCTCCTGTGGTCACTAAAAGAGTGCGCTTGGGGTTCCAACCTCCTCTCCTGGTCGTTCTTTTATCCACATCAATGGTTGAAAGTCTCTCAATTTCCTGTTCCTGATAAAAAGTTCCTATAAAATGTGATTTTTGGAGCTTGGAAGTGAAAAAATGGAAATGTAATTTAATTATTGCAATTCCACTTAAAAACCCCACTAATTCATTCCACTGAAGACATGTATCCACCAAATTTCCCACTAAAGCCAAAAAATTCCACTAAATCTATGGAAAAACCACTGACCTGGCAACAGTGGAAAACTATAAGGAGCCTATGCGTTTCGACTTACGTCATAATCACGGGGAAAGTAATCAAGTGATACAACGGGCCATAGTTGAAGCACATGGAACAATGTTAGCCAATCAGGATACAGCGGAGACTCTCCTCCCGATTGGCCAACAAAAAGATGAAAAAGTAATCCAGAACAAAAACTTTACATTGGGATCGATCTTTTCAAATGATCGTTGGTTCCAGCCTAACAATCGGTCTGAGATCGATCCTTAAATAAAAAAAATTTGTGCATTCAAATTCAAGTAGAAAAACGAAGTTTTATTCAAATACAACACCAAAGATACAATCCCTTGCGTTTCGAAACAAACTGTCAATGGTGGTTGTGGCTAGTTCATTTTCATTTATCAATGAATCTGGAAAATCTGATACGGACCCAGTTGCAGATGATGCCAGTGTACTCCCAGTTGAACAGCTACTCTCAGTTGATGTTGTTGGGTCAAGCTTTGAAGTAGAAGCAACCTCGCCTTTGCTTAGAAACTTGCCATGAACATTTTGGAGATGTCTAGTAAAGTTGGTTGTGTTCCCAGAAATCTTCATTTTTTTAAAACAAAATGAACATTTCGCAAAATCATCCTCTTTAGTGAAATGCTGCTAGACATCTGAAGCTTTCCTTTTCTTGCTCATCATGATCTTGATTAGAAAGAAGCAGGCGTGAAGATTAGATTAGATTACTTCAAATTTGTAACTCTGTAACTCGTGATGGTTGATATCCATAAAGTCCGGGAAAAAGTTTAGTAAGTCAGGAAATAAATGAAGTTGTAGGAAGTAACAAAACACTAACCTGTATGGAGAAGAATAATAACCTTGAAACAACGAGCCTTGAGTCCAAATGATTAACCTACTATAGGAATCGACAATCGAACAGTGTAGTGAAAAAGAAAGACGCGAGTGGTCCAGGAGCCAAGCTCACTTTGCACGCTCGCCCAAAAAGTAAACCAGAGGAAGTACACTGAACTGGGAGAGAAGCCTGATGAACCTCTTTAGTCCTCCAGAGAATGAGTCCCGAGAAGGGACGAGTCAGATTGTGGATTGACGAATAGAGTCCCCAAAAATCAGCAGGATCTAGAAAATCCAATAGTTGGGGAAGACGGCCTTGTTAACGTCATCAAAGCAGACATCCAGGACATGGCGGGGTCTTCGAAATCTGAGGGGACCCTTAACAGCGAGTGGGTGGTCCAGGATACCAGAAACCAGGGTGTTTTCATGATTCTCCATCTTGGGTAGCATGTTCTTCATGAGAGTCTGGACAAAGGTGCCTATGTGGGTCATCCCCAGATCCTCATAGATAGAGTGGTTGTTGGCAACTCTTCTGTCAAGTTGGGCAATGGACCGGAGAGCAACATTTTGGAAGGTCTGGAGATCCTTCCACCTAGATTTGCAAATAGAAGCCCAAGCAGGCATTCCATAAAGTAAGATAGTACGAATCACAACCTTGTATATCAAGAGTTTGTTATCCACACCAAGAGCGCTGCTTCGTCCCAGAAGTGCAATCAAACTGAAGGAAGGTTTCAGAAGATCTAAATGAGACCCGACAATCGACAAGTGTAGTGTATCGGTATTCGTGTGGAACTTGAAGCATAGCTTCCAT
>JAHWFO010047191.1:662642-673161 GCA_023313115.1 Rhysida immarginata | reverse complement strand
TCTCGAAAAGCAACAGCGATTGTATCATTTATATCAACAACATCCTTGATGTTGTCAATTTTCAACCCTTTTTTAGCCTTTTTAGATTTTGCAGGTATCCATTTATCCGTATCATTGTATATCCGTTTGCGATTTGTACCAATCAGGTCTTTGCCATCGTTATCATTACTCCCTGAGCCGGAGGGGATAATTTCCATAGGCTGACGATTCACACTTAGATAGTCAGAAGTTTCACCTGTAGGCTGATTACCTTTCATTGACAGAGCAGAGAATTGATCTTTGAGGAACTGCTCCAACTTATTAAAGTTCTTGTTGGCTTCATTACGTGCTGCAGATATTTCAGCATTCATATTAGCAATTTTATCGTGGATTTCAGCAATGTTCCCTTTTAGTGACTCGACTTTTCCTTGTAATTTATCGTATTTAGTGCACATTTCTTGGCGCATAACCTCTAGCTTATCCTTAATTATAGCATCAAAAGCTTCGAATCTGTAATCTTTACAGGCATCTTTATATATCTCGCCATACGTATATTTACCATCACTTGTTTTTTGGCTTGCAATGCCACTTAACGCTTTGCCTGAGTCTGGCATTATGATAATTTTTTAAAATAATAAGTAAAGAATTAATCAGACTGCTAGCCCTGAAAAGGGCTTTTCCAGAATAAGATCTGTAGAAAAAACAGCCTTAAAGAATAGGATATAAAAAAACCGCTGACCTTAAGAGAGTGTGCCTTCAATTACATTCCTTCTCCAATCTATATCATCTATGAGTAGCTCGAACCCGTGATGTGTGCTCTGCTCTCTGTCTCGATCGATCTGCCTAAATGAGACCCTACTAGGACTTCTTTTTATGCAGGAACGGCAAGGGTAAGGCCGCATGGGATAGGTCAAAATTAGAATGAGTTAAATTAAACGGCATACACATAAATATTAGTTCACCCAATCAGACCGGAGATTTAAAAGTCCATCTGATTGGCTGAGCTAGAGCTAAGGGAAAGATCGATCTTTTTTTCGATCTATCGCTCAGTAAAAAGATCGTTCTTTCGATTGATCGACATGAAAAAAGATCGATCGTAGATCGGAAATTCGATCCATCGCAGGGCACTAATATATATTTATACTAGTTATTGGCCTCGCTTCGTTCGGCTGTGAGTTTGTCTTGCTTATTCAAATCGGAAAAAATAAAATAAAATCAATTTATTTTAAACAACATACTTAATTACAAAACATCACACTGTTTAGTGAAAGTTCTATCACTATTTTCGATCAATTTCCCTTGTTCTTGAGGAATATCATGAATACAAATTTTTATATGCTTTTAAAGCGGCATGAAGTTGACCGTGAGAAAACATTGGTTAATTTAAAATTAAACCTACATGAGAAAATGATTGTTCTTGATTCTTATTTATAGTCATAACAAAATAAGGAGTAATTGGAAAATGGCGTCTTTTAAATACGAAAGGCAAATTGAAATCACTTGATTTCAAATCGATTCTTGGAATTATAACAATTTCATTTCTAGTTGCCTCATTTACAATTTTTGCTTAATTAAATGTCTATGACATGATGTGACTATTAAGCGAGTTCCATTGCATAATCCTTTTTTTGGATTCAAATTTCTTATCAGCATGGCAATCATTCCTACTTTTATGTGAAGGGTATGTGGTGGAATTCTTGATGGTGTCAATGAATTCACCATTTCTATCGTGACTTGATTAGATATTTGATATTTAGATATGCCACCACTGACTGGTAAGTCATTATTTTGAATGTAAATTTTCTTCCTTTCATTCGATCTATAATTTCGTGTTTAATATGAGAGACCAAAATTTGTTGAGCATAAGATTACTCAGTTTGATTAATCATCAGATGAGACAATTGTAGAAATTATATCAATCTCAGATGAGACAATCTTTTCATTTGGAATTTCAATTAAATCACGATCAAAATTTTCAGTTCTTGAAAAATTTCCAGAACAAATTTTAAGAAGCCACTCATTGAAATCTTCTTGATCTGCTCTTCTCATGTTAGATATCAATAAAAGTTTTGTAAAATATTGCATAAATTTGATGATTTGATGCAGGCTTTGATAACTTCTGTTGCTGTTCCTCTTGCAACTACCGGTCGAAAATATCCTCCAGTGACTATGAACTTATTTCCAAATGGCCTGACTCGTTTAGTCGGCTTGTTTTGAACTCCATCTCTCCAGAAATTATCGATGCATCTCAGTCCATGTTCTGTTAACATTGTTACTTCATCGATGATTATAAGTTTTGATTGTAAAACATCTTTATCTTGAAGAGACGATGGCTTAAGTTTTGATATTGAGTTTTCATGCAATGGAACTGCCAACTTAAAACCGCTATGAGCTGTTCTACCTCCTTTCATAAGTGTTGAGGCAATTCCAGTTGTAGCACATGGGAAGACTTTTATCTCCATTTCCTCGGATGAACTTCAATAAACTCTATAAAGATAGGTTTTTCCAGAACCACCAGGTCCATCAAGATAGAATAATCGAGTTGTGGCATTTTCATCGTAAACTGATTTAGTGAACCTTTCAAAAGTAGCTCTTTGTTGAGTATTTAAAATTGGAATGAGTCGTTCTGCTTCTCTTCTCTCTTCAGTTGGATTAAAAATTACTAACTCAATTGGCTGCCCGGTTGGCTATGGCAGATTGAAAGAAGTGCACTTAAGACTATGTTGCTTGAGAACTGAAGAAGTGTCATGAAGAGAATAATTGGATGCAACGTCTTCGTCATGATCTCTCGAATAATCGATTGACATTGGTTGTTTGTATAAGTCCCATAAATCTTTTGCATTTGGTGGTGAACAAAATACGCAGATAAAAGAATAGAACTGTCTAAGTTGAAATGGTGTGTTGAAGACAACAGCTTCTCGTATATATTTCTCCCATTCTTCGTCGTTTTAAAAAATGCCTCGTTGTCTTGCTGCTTCGACAAAAGTTGAAAACAATATTCCATCAACAGTTCTTAAATCTTCAAATGATTTTGCTCCAGGTACATTATGTAGAAGAATACGAAGACAGAATAATTTTTGTTGAGCTGGATTAACATTCGTGTTATACATTCGTGCAATTGTATTAACATTTTCACGTCTTCGAGCTTAAAAATATTAATATTTTACCATTGAAATTTTCAAAAAAGGATAAAATTTTGCAATGAAATATTTGATTGATACCATTTATACCTCGATGAATAGAGCTAATTAGAAGCTACATTTCACTTTTTATTTTGTCGAGATATCTTAAAAAAAAAACCTCATTTTAAATTGAAAAAATATGAAGAATTTGGCATAAAATCGACCATATTTGGCCAAACCTAAAGTCAATTTTTCTTGAACTTAAATGCAATTTAGTTGTCTATTATCAACCTATAGAGCAATTTTTTGTTTCATCAAGATAACTCTTATGGTTTGGTCAGAAGTTAGGGAAAGTCCATGATGACGGACAGAATAACGTTTTTATTAAGTAAGATCGTCAGTCAGGATAAAATTGGCTACCAGGCCAAACCACCCAACGCCACAAGAAAAAAAATAATAAGAACCCCCCCATCATAGTGGGACGGAATAACACTGTTCTAATTTAAGATTTTCAGTGGGGAAAGAAAGCCACTGGCGATTTTTGACGTAGCAACTCTCTTTAACAAAAGAAGGGTTGAATACAATGGTTGTAAATTCCCAACGCAAAACGCGCCTACTCACTTGTGCTCTCTTCTCTGCATCAAATCAGGAAATTGTCTCTGTCAGCAATCCCCTTTTCGAAAATTTTCAGAAAAGACATGGATTTCAGGCCTGATAATTTTATGTGAGTCATAAAATATATATCGGGTGATCCAAAAGTGTATTACATTTTTTTACATGGTTAACGACATTTTCACATTGCGCGTGCCTCGTGATTCTTATGAAAGCACTGAATTGCTGGAAAGCAAACACTGAAAATGTCGTTAACAATGTCAAAAAATGTAATACACTTTTGGATCACCCGGCATATTAAAATTAGTGAGTATTAAATATTTAAAAATAAAAAAAATAAAAATATATAACTACACTTTATTTGTAGGATCCGAAATTTTCTTCACTCGCATTCAGAGAACATAACTCTGCGCGAGTTGAATCTTATCTAATTGCATTTGATTTACTGAAATTGTTCTTTTTAAAGTGATTTTTTTTTTCTTCAAATTGTCTTATTGGAAATCTTTAATATTTTTCTTGCTGTAATTTTAAAGTAATTACATGTATTTTTATTTCAAAGTAATAATGTGTTTTTAATTTTTTTAAAAATCGAATTAAGATTGGGAAAAAAATTAAAAAAAAGAATAATAAAATTTTAAGAATTCTATCTGGAGCGGAATTTCAAAAAATAAAAAATGAATATTCTTTCTAATAAGTATTATTATTTTTCTTATAAATTTACGAAATTTATTAAAATTTAACTTATTTTTATATTTGGCATTAGAAAATTTTGTAACTTATATTTTAGTGTGGAAAAGTATCAGGGTTCTCTTCAAGCATAGAAATATATCTATGCTGGAAGAGGGTTCGGTTGCCCTGAGCAAAGAGAAACAAGGAGATGAATAGTTTGTCGCACTTGTCGCAGCTTCGTTTCGAGAAATCCTTGCGACATGCCCGAGGTACAGAAAGGGTTATTTTGCTCTTCATTAGTCATTGTATTCCATCTCCTATTGTTAAGAAATCGCGCGTCAAAAGTCGCCTGTGTATACCCGTAGGAGGGAAGGGATTTATTCCCCCCCTCCCCCCACAACCACCCCCCACATGTATGGATCAAAGTCACCCGCCGGTCAATGTCACCTCGAATGACTGTATTGAACAAGATACAAAAACTGGAAATACATAAGTGAAAATTCAAGGAACGCGATTACAAACATAAATAATTGATTACAAACGAATTTTGGCCGGTTATGAATTAAAAAAACTAATTAATAACAATAATACATCAAATATCCACACAAATGAATGGAAAACAGCGATAGCCATTAAGAAATAACTGTCCGATAATAACGCCACAATAGTGAGTGCAGATAAGGGTCATGCATCCGTTATCGTCTACCATCAGTACTATCAACAAAAGATAAACGAATTTATCGCCAATATTGGCTTCATTCAGTTAAAAAAGGACCCTGCCCCAGGATTTCAAAAATCTATACAAAAAGCAACCAAAAAGATGAAGTCGACAGCTGTCAAAGAAGTAGACGCCCCGCTTAAATTAACTTCTGTAAGAGGCCCATACCACAGAATAACCCCTTCTAGCCACTATACCCATACTGACAGACGCGGCCTGTACAAGGTCACAGGCCACGTCCATTTTCCCCTCGCCTGTGGTAAATCCGTATATGGGGTCGACAGATGAGAGGTCCGATCCCGTTATCGGACACATGAGCGGAGGACAGTTCCGCGAAACTGGAAAAATGGGTACACTTCAGCGGAATTAAGGACAGATTGGCGGAAGGGGGAAACAAAAGAAACATAATCCAACGTGTCTCACTTACAAAAAAATGCTTAAAAAATACTTAGGTAAAAAATATACTTATACCTACTTGGGGGAGGCCGTGGCCTGGTGGGCTTTCAATGTAACAACTTCTGTGAAGTTAAGCGACATCAGTCACGGCTAGCCACTGGATGGGCGACCATTCAGTGACTCACAATCTTCACCCCCCCGGCTGCTGCGACCATCATACAGCAGTCGTTAATCCTGGTTCATCCAGGGACCCAATTCGTCGGCCTCAGGCCATACAGGCTCTGGATGGACGTATAGGATTACTATTAGTTAAATTAATTAAAATATACAGGGTGATTCTAAAAAAGTGTGTGTAACTGTAAGCAATGACAGAGGTGACCAGAATGAACATTTTCTTTTAATAAATGTGGGTCCGAGTTTGAACGCTATAACTGAGATATGAACAGAAATAAAAATGCCGCCACCAAGATCAACAAGTTAATATCTCAGATTCTGCAACGCTTAGGATAATGAATATTGGAGGAATAATAGCGTACATAAAACTGTGTATACCATTAAAGTTTATGCCAAAAGTGTAACACGTGCTAGTTAGTACTCCCATGTGAGCACTGTTACGATTTTGAATGCGTAACCCGGAAACTACTCGTTGGAATACAATCAAAATTTAACTTTTATTTGAATTTAAATTTTATTTTTTAGATGCAAAAAAGGATTTTTTTTCAAGTCAGTTTTTCGGGCACTTTATTGAAAAGTATCGAACTTTACCTTTACTCTTTATTAAACAATAAACTGTGTAGAAATTTATACTGAAAAATAAAAATGGTTGGACCCGAACCTAATCAAAATGAATTAGCAGAAACCTATATATTAAAACACAAAGCACTTTTTTTAAAGAGCAAAATCGGCACTTCTGCGCATGCGCATTGATCATTGTTATCGTCGTGAATTATTGTATGTAATTGTTGTTAATTTGATCATCAATGCTAGCAAAGTTCTTGATTGTGACGTCTTTGTGGAGAGGATTGTTTATGGTTGTTTACGATTGATTATGAAACCACACAGTTGTTTACCGTTAAATTTTGGCGGGTTCCGTCTAGTTATAATAAGATGGCAATTGAATGTCGATAAACATTTTAATCATAGATAGAGTCTCGTATTGCTATTGTTTTGAATTAATAAATAGATACAGACCATAATGTAATATAATGAAGAATTAATTTCATTAGAGAGACCTTGACTTGTGCGCGTTTCGTAGGTTGATGATCTCAGATCATCAATTAATTCATATTTAACGCGTGAAATTTTTTTTTTTCATAAATACAGCACTTAAATAAGATTTAAATATACTTGGAGAATTGCGGCAGTTCAATATCAAATAAAAGTTCAAGACGAAATAGTTTAAACAATGAAGACAGATGATGGCCTCCATTTTCAACACCACCTAAAGAGAATGCATGCGCATAGAAATTCCATACATTGTTACATTATCATATTTGTTTGTGCATTTTTGTTTCATTTTAAAAACTGAAATACTCATCTCCCTTCAAAACTTTATCCCACTGAAATGTGACGCTCCCCTGCCTCCAACACCCCCACTGAGTTTCCGGTGAAGGGGAAACGGGCAATTCGCTTCTGGACATGTGGGAGGAAGAACGCTCGAAACTGAGTGCTCTCCACAACCACCCATGTATATTCACAAATAATTAAATTAAAGTTGTTTTGTTATCAATCCGGTATCATTCATTCAGTCATACAGTCCACTAGCTCTCAGAGCATTGAAAGTGTACACAACATTTTCTGGTCCTTCGAGCCGGATATCTCAAAACAACTTGCGGAACTCTATCCAGTTTCATCTCGGAGCAGCGTGCATCATCCCCTGATCAAGGTTGAGAAACGACCCGAAAAAGGGAACTAAAGAAAGCGCAACATCGAGCACCATCAAGAAATAACGAGCAATCATCGAGCATACATCAGCAACATCAAGAGAATCATCGGTTAGAGGGGTGAGTTCCGACTAGAGCCGTGCGATGTATTCGATGTTTGTAGGCATCGATGTTTGTTTCTAATTTTTTATAGTCAGTATTCGGGTAGTGGTGTATGTTTTTTCTAATTTTTACTATTTTTTTCTGTATAGTGGAATAATACATGTGGTGAAGTTTCGTATAGCTAGAAAATGGGGTTTGAATTTCATTCGCATGTTTTAGGCATGGTACAGTTAGAAAGTGCACACAGCAGAAAATTTGAAAGTATAGATAAAGAAAAAATCTTGAATTGTGTCACTGATAATGTTGCAAATATGATTAAATGCACTGAATTGTTTTTGGGAAAAGGCAAACATATAGCATGCTTTGTACATTCTCTGAATTTACTGGTCACTGAATCAATTGACCAAGAAGCTACTTTTTCATCATTAGTTGATAATTATTGTCAAATTTCTGTTTCATTTATTTGCCATTAAAAATAAATACTGAAAACTGTTCCAAGTGAAGAAATTTATTTTATTTTGCTGTTAACGCCAACAGAAGAAAAGAAACCACTAAGTAAGCCGGGGGAAGGTGGATAAGTTCAAGCCAAATTGACAATTTAAAAAAAATTGTAAGTGAAAAAAATTTAAATGTAATTTTAAACAATATGATTGACCAAGAGCAACATTTTTAAGAATTTTCAAAATGAAAGATCATTATGAAGTTTGATAGAACATGAAGTTATCAATGCCTTCTTCAATCCACCTTACCCCTGGACACCGGGAGAAGGTGGATAAATGTCTATAATGTTGCTAATGGCCGATCAGTGAGGCTATGCCTTCATTCAATAGCCTTTACTTAACACTTGCACCAACGAAAAAAACTACATTTTTACAATCGTTATTCAAATTTGTATATCAGAATGACTTTTATCGTGTCTTAAGCAGGTTTTACACTAGCACGCTTTATTAGCGGGAAAGGCTACTAATAAAGGCTAACCGCAACGATATGAAATGAGTAGATCTTTGGGGCAATTTGAAGGCGGCGAAAAGTGGAACTAATCTCCATTCCTCCATGTTATTACACTGCAGGCGCCATTACTATGGTAGTCTGAACATCGCCAGCCAAAGCGCCATTACTGTATATCCGCTTTGTCGCCAGCTGAGAAAGCACCCCCCCCCCCCCACCAACATCGTGCTTGTAGTCTGAAATTTCTTATGCGATCTCCCAAATTTAGAAGGTTTTTAATAAATGCGGTATATAATTTCCTAAATACCTCTAAACAATCATTCTGGTATCACTGAAACGACGATAACAACGTTGGATACATCTAATCAACCAATCACGATATGAAAGACCAAGATTTTTACATGAGAAAAACATTCTAAGACGCAGAAAATAAAAAAACCCACCTGTAAAAGGTCAGTGGTGAACCTTTAATATATCTTTTATTACAATTTAAAGCTGAACAAGAAATCGGCATTGAGTTTTGTGGGGTTTATCTACGCAAAATTACACACGTAAAGATCGATGAAAGCCATTTTTTGACTACCAAAGCAATGGCCGCCAGGCCTTCAAATGGGGACACGATGGTGGCGCTGAAAGCAGCTCATGAGCGATCTACTCATTTCATATCGTTGGCTACCCGGGCTGCGCTCGCTTTGCTAGAGCCTGCTGTAGCCGCTTAACTGTTTACATTAAAAGCATCTTTCCCGAGAAAGTTTTCTCGAGTATGTAACGAAGGCAGATTTATTTTAATCGTCATTCCTGTTCCGTTGTAACAAACATGGAGGCCAACATGTCAGTAACAATAACACAAACCCGAAAAATGAATTTCACCTTTATTCTTTTCACATATACCGTACCATTGCTTCGTTGCTCGGCTTATCTTCCGCCATTTTTCTTATGTTTCAATCGCATCAACGGAGATGAGCCTCGTTTTCGCGAAGCGAGCCACACCACCCGGGAAAACCAGCTCGGGAAAGTTAGCGTGCTCATCTTACCCGCGCACAGCCTCGTTTGTGAATAGTGTAAACAACTTTCGCGGTAACAGCTTAACATTATTCACCTTCCCCTGGCTTACCTTATTCCACAAAAATGAATTTATAAAATTAAAAAGAAATACACTTGCTGGTTCTTGGTGAAGAAGGAGACAGATCTCCGAAATGTACATACGGGTTTTTGATTTTATAAATTCATTTATGCGGAATAGTGGTTTCTTTTTCTTCGTTTGGTGTTATCCTAGTGTCCGCAGTTTTGGCTGTCTCGTATTATATTACTAGCGGATATGCCCGGCGTTGCTCGGGCTGTTTGTTCGATGAAATTTTCCATTATAGAAGCTGAAATTTAAGCTATGGTCTCTTAAATCATTATACAGTATAGTAATTTCACTTCTATAAACGAAATTAATTAATAAAATAATATTAACACGGTAAATTAAAGTTACAATAGTATGTAACTAAATAGAAGTGTGCCGTCTGGCATCGCCATCTAGTGACATTCTTTGAAGTCTATTCAACTTTACGAAAAATAAGAATAACTTAATAAATTGATAAAAACACGGTGTAAACAGTACCCTAAATAGGGCACAGTAACTTTAACTACGCACATGGAAAGTTTCATGAAAATTCGTTGAATATTTTCGGAATTGTAAAAGGACAAACACTCCAACGGACTCTGATTTATAATATATATATATACACTACTGTTTATAAAAATCGCAACACCCTGATGGAATAGCCCAATCTGCATTAAATTTGGAGCATTTGCATATCATGGGTCAGAAAAGAAACCATTAGATTTTCAGGTCAATACAATGCGTTTTATTGTCACATTAGTATCGGATGAAACCACCGTGGGATGCAATTACAGCCTCTAAACGTCGTGGCATTGAGTCAAACAAGCTCTGAATAAGGGCCTGGTGAATGTCCTGCCATGCTCTGTCTACACGGGTATACAGTTCATCCACAGTTGCTGCTGCAGGAGTCTGACGAGCCATGGTTTTGAGTCAAAGGAATCCGCAACAATGGTACTCGTGCCATCAATCCTCTGGAAATCAA
>JAHWFO010047191.1:608536-640598 GCA_023313115.1 Rhysida immarginata | reverse complement strand
TGAAACAGAAGTAGTTAATTAGAAGGGAGTGTAAAGTAATACGGGAAAAATTTGGTTGTGGTAGAAACAAAATGATAATTAGTAATTAGGTAAAAACAACTTGAGGTGGCAATATGTATAACACGCCTCACTTTAGGTGGTATATATACCACGCCCTAAGTAACTTACATTGTGAGATAAAAATCACAAAAGCCCCTTTTTGCAGTGAATCTGATTGAAAAAATATTAAAGATAAATTTAGAAGTTTAAATTTAAACTAATATTCTTTTTATAATTTTAAAAAATTTTCAAATTAAGGCCTAAATATAACATTTAAAACTGCACATTACCTTGGTTGAGAATCACCTGTTTTGATTCAATTTAAGCCCTAAATATAACATTTAAAACAGTTGATTCTCAACCAAGGTAATGTGCAGTTTTAAATGTTATATTTAGGCCTTAATTTGAAAATTTTTTAAAATTATAAAAAAACAATTAGTTTAGATTCAAAATTCTAAATTTATCAGTAGTATTTTTTAAATAAATCTGTCTTTCTGATAAAATTTATTTTGTATTTTTTAATGGTTGAAGTGTATTTACAGTTTTTATTTCAACGTATTATCTCAAATAATGCAAGCAGGTTTCTTTTTTTCCTCACGTCTCTTTTCAGTAATAAAGTTATTAGCTGAAGCGAGGCTTCCGAGATTATAAACGGAGTATAATCTCGGAAGCCTCGGCTGAAGCAATGGCGACTTGTGACTGTTCAGCAGTGTTGAACCACAGCATCTCTAAAATCACTGCGACCAGACGTGACTGCGTGTGATCGTACCACGTGACATAGCAATCGGGCGGTCGTTACATGGTTACTTTCTAGACGCAGCCTTAATCAAGGAGATGGCAGTAACCAGATGAGTGACCACACCCAAAACAAAGGCCAAACACCCAAAAAAGGACCATGCCCAAAACAAGGACTGCCACCCAAAAAAGGACCACACCCAAAACAGAGGACCAACACCCAAAAAAGGACCCCCTCAAAACAAGGACCATCACCACCACCATCACCAAAAATAAAGACCACACCTGAAATGGCCACACCCGAAAATTAGAAAAATGGCAGGTAAAAAATTAAGATTCAACATTAAAATGAAAAATTAAATTTAAAAATAATCCTATCAGCTGTGACGTCACGGGAAAACCCATCACGTGACCCGAAAATGGCCGCCTGTGACGGCAGGAAGGTGGTGGTGGAGGAGGTGGGCTGCACGTGACACGAATACTGCACGCTGATTGGTTGATTTGGGGCCACGCCCACCTCATTAATATACGACCCGAACGCCTACTATTCTACTCAAGTAGTCGGAGTAAAAGAATGAAAGTCACAATCAGGGATACTAATCAATTATCGGGATTATTACGGGCCTAAATACGGACGCACTGTAAAGAAACCAACGAATTAATGAGCAAAACGATTAAGGGCAAAAGCTAAATTTAGATATCGTCACCACACTAATCGTTGGAAAGACAGACGTCGAAAGCTTAAATGTAAACGTCAAGTTCGAAGGTCGCAGAAATAGGGTTGGAAGGTATAGATTAATTCACCAACACAAACCCCAATTCCTCCTCGATGTAGGCGCTTAGGCTATACGGCCATAGTCCTCGTATCTCGGTTTGATGACGAAGGTTATAACCCTGTAGCTCCGGGAAGGCTCGTGCCGCAGCTCGGGCACTGAGAAATAACTGTAAACGTGCCTGCGATATAAAGTTCGTAGTGGTTTTTAAAGTCCAACGCGTAGGCTTCGGAAACTAAGTTTCCACACTCAGAAGGCAAGGAAAATGAATAGCTCACCTCGCCACGTAGGCAACTGGTAGAGTTCGCTATAACGGAGGTCTCCACGTTGCTCTCTCCTTCTTGGCATCGGAGTTCGGCACTCGTTCTGGCACTTTTCTGCTCTCTTCTCTGGCTATTGCGAGCAGGTTTCTGCCATTTCCAATTGCATTTCTGGAGGCGTGTCTGCCATCGCTGCCTCGCTCACGTCCGTTCTTCACGACTCCTCCATAGCGTCTGCCACGATCGCGTTTTCGCCAGCCCGCGTTTTCTCCCGTTGGGATCTCGAATTCCCCGCTCTCGTCTATCATTGGTTTCCTGCGCCTGACGTTGTCGACGATCGGGTATTTCGTTGGTCCCCTCTCCATTTCGAACCATAGAAGTAACGAGTATGGAACCGACCGACGATGTCATCAGAATTCTGGATGGCATTTGAATTCCGTGACAAAGAGCCTCACGGACGAATCTAACACTTCCTTTAGCAAAAACCTCAGTCAACTATCACCTTTCGTTGATTCAGGTGGTTTATTAAGAGTAGGTGGCAGACTGAAAAATTCCAGTTTTAGTTTTGACAAAAAATTCCCCAACTTGATTTCAGGTAAGCATATTCTTGCCAAAATTCTTATGGTGTATGAACACACTCGCCTTTTGCATGCCGGCCCTCAGCAGATTATAAGCTTATGCTCCATAAGGGAAAGATTTTGGCCCACGGCGGGGAGATGCTTAGCAAGATCAGTTGTGCACGAGTGCGTAAAGTGTTTCAAAATTCGAGCCAAGGGTTCCAATCAATTAATGGGCGATTTACCATCAAAAAGAGCAACTGCCATTCATCCATTTCACACAGTAGGCATTGATTTTGCAGGGTCATTCAGTATTAAAAATAATAAAGGTCCTGGTAGCAGTACATTCAAATGTTACATATGTCTATTCATTTGGAACCAGTTGACTACCACATTTCGAAGGTTTATCGGTAGAAGAGAAAGAGCATCAAAAATTGTATCCGACAATACCAGTAACTCTGTTGGAGCTGCGGCTGAAATTAAAAAAATTATTTCAGTTTGTACGCAAGGATTTGGCGTCACACGTGGCTAACGATCAAATCGAATGGAATTACATTCCACCAAATAGCCCCACATGGGAGGCAGGGATTAAAGCTACAAAATCACACTTAAAACGAGTACTCAACAACACATTAGTCACCTTTGAGGATTTTCTTACAGTATTAATCCAAACTGAATCTGTCTTAAACTCTAGACCTTTACATCCCCTAAGCTTCTCACCTAACGATCTCTCTGCTCTTACCCCTGCCCATTTCTTGATCGGTCGGAACTTCACCTCACTACCAGTACCAGATCTAAAAGACATAGCATCAAGTCGATTGTCTCGATTTCAATACCTCCAATAGGTTTATCAGTATTTTTGGAGGATATGGTCCAAGGACTACATCAGCGAATTACATCATCGCACCAAATGGAAGGAACGAAAACGAAACATCGCCAAGGAAGCTTAGTTCTCGTCAAAGACGACAACCTCCCTCAATGAAAGTGAAGGCTCGGCCGCATCATCGATACACATCCAGGGGCGAGATTTTGGACATGAGATTGCGGTTTAGTAAACATCGCTCATACGTCAAAATCGCGTAATATCAAAGCCTTCCAATGGTAATTGCTCTGATCTTACGCAATTTTGACGTATGAGCGATGCTTACTAAACCGCAATCTCAAGTCCAAAAACTCGAACCCCAGGTAATGATGGTGTAGGAAATCTGTGTGCTTTCCATTGTCTAACTGTCTCAAGACCTCTGAACTATATTTTATTAACTTGGACTGACTCCACCTAGTGTGTAGGAGCTCCTTTCCACTGGTGCATCTTACATCATACACGGTTCCTTGTGTTTATCTTATTTCACGTTGTTATTCATTCATTTGCATACTACAATTCAACACCCGTTTTATTTTATTTCACATTCAAATATTTTTTGATTCATATATTATTCATGTTGTTTATTGTTCAACATTCCCCCCCCCCCAACTATTTCATATTTATTGATATCTTTGATATTCATTGTTTCATATTAAGACTTAGTCTTAAGGCGGGGAGAATGTTTGTGCACTTTTGTTTCATTTTAAAAATTGAAATACTCTTCTCCCTTCAAAACTTTCTCCCACTGAAATGTGACGCTCCCCTGTCTCCAACACACCCACTGAGTTTCCAGGGGGACAGAGTGAAGGCGAAGCGGGCATGTGGGAGGAAGAATGCTCTCCACAACCACCCATGTATATTCACAAGTAATTAAATTAAAGTTGCTTTGTTGTTATCAATCCGGTATTATTCACTCAGTCATACAGTTCACCAGCTCTCAGAGCATTGAAAGTGTATACAACAATATCTAGTCATAATTTATTGGTTTCTTATTGGTAGAAATGCGATTAAGGATGACTATAAGATAAGATGATGATGATTATAGGCTACTTATGAGGTTTTAACATCGAGATCTAATACTAACTGGAGAGACACCCACAATGCTATTGTGTCTTAAAAAGTGAAGCTTCCGGTTTCCATGTTGTTGGAGGGGTTAGAGTGACTTTTAATTTGTTTTTTTATATGTATAAGATAGCAAACATATAAATATTAAAGATTAAAATTTTTAAAAAATATATCTTTTAGGCAGATAAAAACTTAATTATAGCTTCTTTTTTTAAAAAATAAATTTCTACAATTAAATAAAAATGGTATGAAATATAAAAATACACAAATTCATAAAATAGAAAAAAAAAATTATCTGATTAAAAAAATTGAAAAATTAGGTTAAAAATCAGAAATATTGTTGTTCAATGCAGTGGAAAAAGCACGACGGACCCCTCCAGCATCATGGCGGAAAGTGGCTTCACTACTCAGAAGATAGCCCCCCTCCAGTTAGTAGTAAATCTCGATGGGTTTTAACAATGTATGACGTTTCCGCGTTCAGGCCTTATCTTTAGGTGGTGTTGCCATTTTTCCGCCTTTATCCGAAAATGTGGTATACATTTCAATATTTTTGTATGGCAAATGTATAACCATATTTTTGGACAGAGGGAATAAGCGTAAAGAAAACAAAAAAAAACCTCCCAATCTTTTTCTTTCTTCTTCATTAATTCCTGTTGGTTTAATTAGTGTTTACTTGATGATATATAAAATGCTTTAAAAAGAAATATTCAACACGAATTATTGTATTTGGTTTATGTGAATACTTCCGCTAAAGATTACTTTACATCTTTATGCAAATTATCTCTTTTTAAAATTATTTTAGTGTTAAAGGTTAATTCTGAACCGTTTTCGTTCACACATAAAACAAATATAATTGAAATTTAATTTTACATTATTATTATTATTATTATTATTATTATTATTATTATTATTCAGATATCGTTAATATAGATCATCGCTTGGTTCAGATCTATGTTAATAGGAAGGACTTTTAAAATTCGTTTTCAAGACCATTCATGTTCCCCTCTTCCTATCAAGAGTGGTGTGCCGCAGGGATCACCGTTGGGTCCCCTGCTGTTTAACATTTTTATTGCCGACCTTCCACATGTCCTTCTGCCCTATCAGTCAAAAATTCTTATTTACGCGGACGATGTCAAGCTATTTCATGTTGTATGACGACACGTCTATCAATGGGCTAGAAACAATGGTCTTGAGCTCAATGCGCAAAAATCATTCGTTGTCTCTTTTAGCCGTTCCACTGCACCATTTGCTTTTAATTACCATGTTAACAATGGTGTCCTGACGAGGACTAACAGCATAAGGGACCTTGGAGTAGTACTATCTGACAACTGTTCTTTTGTCATCATATGCAACAGATCTATACGGACATTTTGTTATACCTAAAATTATCTAGTGCGTTTGGATTTGGTACGGCAGAAACTTGCAAGCCTTGCACAAAATTCAACGCAAATGCTTCAGTTTTAATGCCTTTTTGTTAAAAAATCTGAATAATCATAAATTTTTAACCTATAAGCACACTATTTTTAACATACAGCATATTTTAACTAAGAGTCTGTTTAATGTTCTGTTAAGCGTGTTTCATGGTAGAATTAGTGTTTTGCCACTCTTTGAGGATTTTAACTTTCAAAGTTTGAGATTGACACGTAGGGGGTTTTGTCTTCACCCCTACTATTAGATGGTATTCTTTTATTTCACGTATTAACCCGATTAACAAGTTGGTTCAGAATTATCTTGACCATTTTAATGATATTAACTTATCCGTTTCTAAACATCTTCATCTTCATCTCTTTTCTTAGTGTTTGTTCTTAACCCTCAAGTGTTTTCTTTTATAATTGTTTTTTGTTACTTTCTTTTTTCTTGCCTTTCTTTTTTTCTTTTTTTTCCTTTTTTGTTCGTTCATTAACCCCAAATTGGGCTTCGGCCTGTGAGGGGCAACTTGAGGTTCAACAGCCTAGCTGTCTGGGCTTGTTTCCCCTCAGTTGTTGTCACATTATTAAGTACCGAAAGGTGCTTTATGCTATCAGTGTGGGGAAACGTGTCTGTCTGTCCGTCTGTCTGTCTGTCTGTCTGTACTCTAACTCCTCCGAGGCTATAAAAGTTTTTCAAAATCTGTTTTCGTCAGTCGATAAATATGGTTCATGGCACGAACCAGTTACAAATATTATCTAAATCGGTTCATTGGCACGTACACAAATGGTACCTCTATTTTCCCTC
The DNA here is from genome assembly GCA_023313115.1 of Rhysida immarginata. NCBI lineage: Eukaryota > Metazoa > Arthropoda > Chilopoda > Scolopendromorpha > Scolopendridae > Rhysida > Rhysida immarginata. Next base: position 634,093 of record JAHWFO010047191.1, on the reverse strand, counting down.
CTAGCAATTTTCAATGGGAAGATATAGTGAGTAATATATCAAACAAATCGTAATGACGAGATAGAAGCGGATATAAATTACTGTTTTCGCCAATTAATAAATATGGTTCCGGGAATGAACCATTTTGAAAATGGTTGAAATCGAAACAATGACACGTGCTCTAATAGTACCCTTATGACACCCTAAAAAATTTTCAATGCTAAAGTATGACATGTAATATATCAAACGACTTGGAATGATGTGTCATGAATGAATATAACATAAAATTTATGATAGTCGAAATGGGTTTCAAGGAATCTGGTTATCTGGTTTAGTGTAACCATTATGGTTCATTGGAACTTTCAATTCTAAAATATGGCATGTAATATATCAAACTACTTGGAATGATGTGTCATGAATGAATATAACGTAAAATTAATGATAGTCGAAAATGCTTTCAAGGAACCTGGTTTAGTGGAACCATTATGGATCATTGGAACTTTCAATTCTAAAATATGGCATGTAATATATCAAACTACTTGGAATGATGTGTGATGAAAGAATATAATGTAAAATTAATAATAGTCGAAATTGGTTCCAAGGAATCTGGTTTAGTGGAACCATTATGGTTCATTGGAACTTTCAATGCTAAAATAAGGCATGTAATATATCAAACGCTTAGAATGATGTGTCATGAATGACTATAACGTAAAATTAAAGATAGTCGAAAATGCTTTCAAGGAACCTGGTTTAGTGGAACCATTATGGTTCATTGCAACTTTCAATGCTAAAATATGGCATGAATATACACTATATGATCAAAAATATCCGGACACCCCTCACAGATCATCGATTGGCCCAATGTCACATGATAATGACTTGCACATCATTTAAATAGCTTCCCACACCTTCAGACACAACTCTGCTTGGACATTGGCAAGAATGGGTCTTTCGGCAGAGCTCAGTGAGTTCCAACGTGGAACCGTCGTTGGATATCACCTATGCGGCAAGTCCGTACGTGACATTTCCAGCCTTCTTCACATACCCAAGCCAACAGTAGGCGATTATGAAATGGAAGACCCGGGGATCAACAACAGTTCAACAACGAACCGGTAGACCCAAGAAACTAACGGACAGAGACCGTCGAGTGCTTCGTCGTGTCACCCGCAGCAACCGGAAGTCCTCGGCGGAAAAAATTGCCACAGAGTTTCGAAACGCCTCTGCAAATGATGCCAGTACCATGACAATTCGTCGGGAACTGCACACGATGGGATTCCATGGCCGTGCTGCTGCCCACAAGCCCCACATCAGCAGGGTCAACGCCAAGCGCCGTCTGGAGTGGTGCAAAGCCCACAGAAACTGGACAATGGACCAATGGAAACGTGTAATGTGGACAGACGAATCTCGCTACACACTCTGGCAATCCGATGGACGAGTTTGGGTTTGGCGCATACCTGGAGAACGCTTCTTACCTGAGTGCACAGAGCCCACAGTCAAGTTCGGAGGAGGAGGAGTCATGGTGTGGGGCTCATTTTCATGGTACGGACTGGGCCAGCTCGTTCCTGTGCAAGGAATCATGAACTCCGACCGTTATCTGAATGTTTTGGACAACTGTGCACTTCCAACGTTGTGGCAATTTTTCGGAAACGGGCCATTTCTCTTCCAACACGACAATGCTCCGTGCCACAAAGCGAGGCGTGTACAGCAGTGGTTTGCGGACTCAGGGGTCGAAGAAATGGGTTGGCCGGCACAAAGTCCCGACCTCAATCCTATAGAGAGTCTGTGGGATGAATTGGAAAGACGCTTGCGGGCCAGACCACATCGGCCAACTTCTGTACCTGAACTGATTCTCTTCGGGAGGAATGGAGGAACATTCCGGAAAGTACCTACCAACATTTGGTGGAAAGTCTTCCCCGAAGGGTGGAAGCTGTGATTCGGGCAAAGGGATGTGCAACGCCCTATTGATTTCCATGAAATCGTGGCTAGAGCGCAAACGTGCATGTGTCCGGATATTTGTGATCATATAGTGTATCAAACTACTTGGAATGATGTGTCATGAACGAGTCAAACGTAAAATTAATGATAATCCAAATTGGTTCAAAGGTATGTGGTTAGTGGATCATTATAGTCCATTAGAATCTTACAATATTAACATAGGGTGGTTTAAAATACGATTCCGCGAAAGGTTTATTTAACCTTTCGGTACTTAGTTATGTCATTTCTTAATGGTTTATTATTATTATTATTAGTTCATTCTCATTAAAAAATAAATTCCTTGTTTTACTTGAATTACCCGTTAAGAAACTATTACTGTAAGTAGGGTATTCGGATATTGAGAATCAATGAAGATTAGCTATATAATTCTTGGAAAATTATGACCCTTTTGTTTAAATTTGGCAAACAGATATTGCTTATTCGACTTTAACGATATTGGATATTGTCACTATTGTTTTTAGTTTTGTCATCAATTCAAAGAAAATAGATGTAATTATTGTTAGGGCCAGCTCATTCTTGAGTTAATTCATTATTACCACACACAGTTACAAAAAAAAAAAATTTTTACATGTAATTATATAGTCTAATTTGCGAAAATAGAAATTTTCATATACGTCCAGAGATAAGAAATGAAAGGCTCGCTCAGCCAAAAAATATACGATTTTGTTTCCCCTGCAAGAAAACTAGAATTTAGCAGGAAGTTGGAGCTTTGTCAACCCAGCTAAAGGGGCCCATACACTGGCGGACGCGGCCTGTGACAGGCCACAGGCCGCGTCCGTTTTGGCCTCGCCTGTGGTAAATCCGTCAGTGCGTGGGGTTGACAGATGAGAGGTCTGATCCGTCACGGGCCGGATTTGGCCTTTCCATCGAGTTGGATTTTCTGGCGGATCAGATAGGCGCGGCCTGTCAATCTGTGGGAGTGAAAGGCCAGATTATCACAGGCCAAACCCATTGCGCATGCTCCTGAGCAATTATGCTCATCTAGTATCATTTATTACTATCTGTTCACCAATTCTATACGTGTTTTCGCAGGTACAATTAAAATTCCTTTGTGTTCATATAAAAAAATATTAATTTTATTTTGAATTTTATTTATTAATTTACTTTTAGATTAACCTTCTCTTGCGGCCTGTAGAGGGTGTGGGTGATAAAGGCAACAGGCGAGGTGAAAAATGGCCGCGAGCCATGTCAGTTTTCGCCTCGCCTGTAGTAAATCCGTCAATATATGTGGTCGCAAAGCCGGCTAGATAAACCACAAAGTTTATCTAGCCGGCTTTGATGTTGTCGACATAAGAGATTTGATCCATCACAGGGCGGTTTGGACTGTCAGTCGAGTTGGATTTTCTGGTGTGTCGTACAGGCCTTTCATCTGTGGGGGTGAAAGGCCAGAATACAACAGGCGAAACCGAATGCGCATGCCCCTGACCAATTTTCACTAGTTGTTCCCCAGTTCCACTTTTATTTTTAGTGGTACAATTAAATCTCTTTGTGTTCATATAAATAAATATTTGATTCTTAAATTTTATTTATTAGTATATTTTTAGATAAAGTTAAAATTCCTTTGAGTTCATTAGAAAATATTTATTTGAATTTAAATTTTATTCATAGGACGCAAAACGGGATTTTTTTCAAGTCAATTTCAATACCCTTATGTAACCTACAGAATATAAAGCAACAAGTTGCACAACAGTTTCAAGAACAGACAGACAGCAAACAGATTTTAACAATTGACATCACTGCTGAACTTGGCACTAACGCAAACAAATCTGATATTCCTCGGAACGGTTCTATACGGAAAAGGATTAGTCTAAACCAGGGGTCGGCAAACTTTAGAGACTGAAGAGCCAAAGCAACAATTCAGCACAATGTCCATCATGCCCAAAGAGCCGCAGTTTGCCGACCCCTGATCTAAACTATTAAAATTTTAAATAACGCTCTACAAATATACCTTATAGATAGCATAAGGAGATTCTATACAGATAACTGGAATCCCAAAACAAATACAAACTTTATTTTACATGAAGCAAATCAGTGTTCGCAGATATATGCACATGAAGATAATAAATAGTAAAGGTACGAAAGCTTGACCTTATCGATCGGCAATGTGCTTTTCTCTCCTCCAAAGAAGCAAGCAGAAAAGAATGTTTTAACGTATTACCATTGCATGGTGATCCTCTGCCGGTATCATTCACTCAGTTTCACCAAAAGAAAAAAATTTATGCCGCGTGCTCTTAGACAAACGCCCTGGAACCAATTAATCGCTCTGATATCCCACGTCTCAGATAGATGCAGAAAATAATCATGTTTGGCTTCAACAGGATAAGATTTCAAGCCTTCGCTGTACAAACAGGAATCAGGGCTATCGACTTCAGTCACATTCCAGTGAAGTCGCCAGCTGCTACTCCTATGCACTATTGTACTTTTGGCCTTCTCAAAAGGGCCTTGGGACATCGACGGCCTCACACATTTGATGTTTTGGAAAGCGTGCAAAACGACCCTTTCAGAGCGCACTATTCAGTGGAAACTCCGATGTCGTGCCATAGCCAAGATGCAAGGTCAACACTTTGAACACAACACATAGTGGCGCAAGGGTTTCCAGAAATTATGCTAAGGTATTTAAGTCAAGCAGTTCCACAAATGTATAAACAAATGCATTAGTGTGACGTACTTAAACTTAGCCTGAGCAGAGTGCACCTTTAATTCTGACAGTAGAAGGGAAGAGATGGGTTTTGATTTCTCATCAAATAATTTATTATCAAATAACACCATAGATGAATTAAGAAACAATAGACTTCAATAGAAGCAATTATGTAGCTTCTTCTTAACAACTGTAATTAGCTATTTGGCTTTGATAAACAATAAAATAAGTTAAAGTTCAAATTTTGCACAAATTACTTAATGAACCAACTCCTTTCTCAGATGCGTGTCGTCAATCGGAGGTGGGCGATACAGGTTCCCTGGCAACCGTAGTACTAGAAAACGGCAACCTTGAAGGCAAGTCGACCGGTTGTCGGGAAGCTAATAATCAATAGAAAAGAAATTGAACAACAGGATTAGGAACAATGTAATCTTGTTGTCGCTAACACTACTCAGTATCTAAGTTATTTAGAAATAAATCAAATTTCAAAATTTTCACAGTACTTGATCGGAGTGAAGCGCTCGATGCCGTGGCGGCATCACGAACAGGCAGGGCTGTACGCAGGAGAAGGGGGGGGGGGCTGCAGCCCATTCCTTCCCGAAATTGACCACCTTCCATACAATTCTGTTATATGCAGGGCCTCTCCCCCCTTCCCCCGAAATAAAATCCTGGGTACGATGGTGCGAACAGGTGCCTGGCCGCGAAGCGCGCATCGCTGATTGAACGGCTGCTCTCGCCCCGACCCCCCCGTTCAACAGGGAGATAAAATGGCATTTGAGGTGACTTCAGCTCCTATGTTCCTCCCTTTACTCTTTCCGTCGTGTGCAGAATTTATCGGGCTCTTTGTGACTGTGGACATTAGGTCTGCGTTCCGCTCTGCTGAAGCCGACTGATCCTCGATGAAACCAACCCTCTGCTTGTAGACCGTTGGGTGCAAGCTCTCGGGCACTGGTAGACTAGTCAGAATAGGAAGCGTTTCTGATGACCCTTGTCCCTTGAGTGGCTCTATGTCGGTTTCATTAATGCGTCCCAACGTCTCGGAAGTTGAACAATTATAAGATAATGAATTAAAAAATATCCAAGTTCTGTATCGAGCAGAAGAACGAACACCGGCAAACGTAAAGCCTAAATCACGAGAATATTTCAAAGAACGAAGTTCGGCTTTACCTTGTGGCGAATTACCACTAGAGTCACTTGACCGATGTTCCTTCCAAAAAGGTCTTTTATAGTCCTTGCCTTCCCAAAGTATCCTTTGAAGAAACACTGACAGCGGTTTCTTCGATTCATGGAGGGCTACGAAATCTAACAGAATTACCATGACTTAACTCAGAAGACTGGTCCGATGAGCATCGCTGTTCTATCCTTTTGATCTGCACAGGTTGTCGCCTTTCCTTGTTTTTATTTCCTCGGATATCTGTACGATGCCTCCTTCTCTTGTCATTCGGATCTGCTTTGCCTTTTCTCACTCCCTCGTCTGGCTGAATTCTCTCTTTTCACTTCGGGTCGACTGGCAATTCTCCCTCTCGTCTCCACGCTCCTCCGCCTTTTATCTGCAAAAGTCTTTGCATTATTATCTATGGAGTTAATATCTACAAATGAGGAGCGCTCTCGCCGTATCTTCCGACGGGCGAAATTAGTTTGCTCCCAAGGGTCTCCACGACGGGAATCTTGGTTAGATCCATGTTTTCTCCTCATGTGAACAAATCCACGTGCTTTTGAATCAATGTGAATCTGATGACATGTACGTGTTGTTGTTGTTATGTTCCATCGAGTCGTGGTCGACTCCTGGTGACACCATGGACGTAGACCCTCCATTTTTGTCTGTTCTGAACTAGGTCTCTAAGCTCCTTCAACGGCAGGCTTGTAGCTTCTAAGATGCCCTTCATCCATCTGGTCTTTGTCTTCCTTTTCTTCTGCTTCCTGCAGTCTTGCCCAACATAATTGCTTTTTCCAAGCCATTATTTCTTCTCAATACATGTCCAAAGTAAGAGGGTCTTTGCTTCACAACCATTGCTTCGAGTGAGCATACAGGGTTTATTTCCTCAATAACAGACTTATTCGTTTTTTTTGCAGTCCAAGGTATCCTGAAAAGCCTCCTCCACACCCAAAGTTCAAAAGAATCAATCCTTTTCCTTTCTCTCTTTTTTACTGTCCAACTTTCACATCCATACAAAAATATAGGAAAAACCATTCCTTCACAATTCTTATTTTGGTTGCAAGAGAGATGTTCCTTCCTAAAAGAATTCTCCTCTTTATTTCATTTGTGCATTGTCCATCATTGTCAATTTTTGAGCCCAGAAAGACAAATCTGTCTACAATCTCTAAATCTTGTCCATCAATTTGGAATTTGGTAGTTCCACCAGTCGTCATTACCTTAATCTTCTTTAAATTGAGCAGTAGTCCGCACTTTTCACTCTCTTCCCTGACTCTTCTAATTAAATCCTTCAGATCCTCTTCACTCTCTGCCAGGAGAGTTGTGTCATCTGCATACCTTAGATTGTTGATATTTCTTCTTCCTATCTTGATTCCAGCTTGCATCTCCTCTAAGTCACCCATTCGCATGATATGCTCACTATAAAAGTTGAAAAGAAAAGGAGAAAGTACACAACCTTGCCTTACTCCTTTCTCAATTCTAAAACTTTCTGTTTCACCAAAGACAGTTTTGACAGTAGCTTCCTGGTTCTGGTAGAGATGTTTGATTAGAATAATAATATGTTCCGGCACTCCCATTGCTCTCAATATGTTCCACAGTTTGTTGTGATCTACACAGTCAAAAGCTTTGCTGTAATCAATGAAGCACATGTAAACTTCTTTTTGATATTCTCTTGCTGTCTCCAGAATCCACCTGATGTTGGCAATTTGGTCTCTAGTATCTCGATGCTTCCTAAATCCAGCTTGAACATCCGGGATTTCTCTCTCGGCAAATGGTTCCAACCTTTTCTGAATTATCTTGAGTAAGATTTTGCTGGCATGAGGAATTAGTGCTATCGTTCTACTGTATTCGCAGATACGGGCGTCTCTTTTTTGGGGGATGGGGATAAAGATTGGTTTCTTCCAGTCCGTAGGCCATTTTGTTGTTGTCCCAATGGTTTGGCAGAGAGTTTTGAGAGCTCTCAATGCCTCCTTTCCTGCTGCCTTTAACAGCTCGATCTCCATGCCATCAACCCCAGGTGCTTTGCCATTTAGAATCTGATTCATTGGCCATTGAACTTCAGACTCCAAAGGGGGTGGATGGTTCTTGGGTGAAATCTCTTTCGCTAAATATTTCCTTTACTTCCCTATTGTCTCTGTAGAGGTTTTTGGTGTACTCTATCCATCTGCTTTTGATTTGATCTCTTTCGATCAACTCCTTTCCACAGTTGCTTTTCAAGTTACCCACTTTGGGGGTAAATTTACCAGTGATTTCACAGAGATCTCTTGTTTTGCCTTTCTTGTTTGCTTCTTCGATTTGCTGACATTCCTGATTCAGAAATTCTTCTTTGTCTCATCTTGCCAGCTTTTGGAAAAGGGCATTTAACTTTCGTGTTTCCTGAATGTTTCCAGAAGCCTTCATTTTTCTTCTTTTACCAGCTACCTGGATGGCCTCCTCAGAGAGCCACTGTGATTTCTTCCTGCTGCTTACTTTGGGAATATTGTTCTGCGCTTCTTCTTTTATACAGTCTCTCAGTTCTGTCCAAATGTCATCTGGTGTTTGGTCATTGTCACGACTATTCTTATGCTGGACTTGGGTCAATGACCTGTACCCTCGTCCACCCAGAGTTTAGCATAAGTCATGAACAGAGAAGGGAGGAAGCGAGTGTTTCATTAAATAAAAGTTTCTTACAATCTGTTAAGTAATATGAATAATAGTTCATGTAATTCACGAGGATTCACAATTGTCTTCTGGCCTCGAGGAGGCTGCACAAAATGGGTTGCCCGTTGGCAATGAGGCCCACACACAACTGATCCACGTGGTAGTATGTCCTCTTCTATCGAAGTAGGTTCTATGTCTTGTCACTGCTGAAGCAGAACACGGTGACCCAATCGGGTTTGGGAGCTTGAGTACAGCAGCTATGATATAGGAAAGAGAAAAGAACGATATTAGTTGAAAGCCATTTGCGAAACCCACGGAGTATTCACCTCGCGGGTCGACTATCTTCAAACGGCGCGGACGATCGTTCCCTGTTTCGAAAATTTCCTTATCTTAAATGTCTTAAGCTACTTTCTTAAACTATAGGCTTACCCGGCCCTGTGATGGGGAAAGCAAAGCGCGACTCGCGATCAGAGCTCTGCGCGTGGCTGTAGCTTGCTAATGGCGTCCCTCGGTTCGTGGGTACCGGATGCCGACTCAGCCTGTGATTGCGAAGGGATTCCTCGTTGCTGAGACCTTCGTAATGCGCTTCCTGAGCAGCGTGGCAGTCTGCTGCTAATTCGTCTGGTCCGACGATATCCGGTGCTGCGTTGTTTGGAATATCCGAAGTCTGCGCACCGTCGATGTCCTCCTTAGCGTGTACCACCTCGAACGCTGCAGGCTTGACGGGAGGCGTGGTCAACACTAAGTCCGATTGACCTCTGACGTCGTCTTGGATATTTTGGAATGGGGGCACGTTCAAATTAGTAGAGTCCTTGGAGGTCGTCTCCGTATGGATAGAACTTAGGCTGGGTTCTGGGCCATTGGCGGGCTGCATAGGACGTTCATCAGAATGGCGATGCTCATTTCTCAGGCGACGTTCCTGCTTAACCCGGGGCGGTCGACTTCTTGGTCGGTAGCGCTCTTTAGGCCTTCTCCGTCTCCGGCTTTGTCCTCGGGGATCGGGGCCTTCAGCTCGGGCAGAATCAGTCTGCCTTCGCCTAGGAACTTCTTTATGCACCACTCTAGCACGTCGTTTGCTAGCGGTTTGGGCTTCGCCGTCAGCACAATTATTCCTAAGTTCATTTAAGTTATTTTTAGAGTTCAAAGTATCAAAGTGGCCAACATGTATACCTTTGCGCCGTGAGGAGTCTGGGCGCCCGGGGGCCTTTCTTGCTCTGCGGTGATTGTCATCAGTGGAGAGAGTGGTGTCCAGGTTTCGGGGAATGCGGCTGGCTTCCTTCAGCTGTTGGAGCTAAACAAGGATCTTGAATTTCTAGGCGTCTAGGCGCACATGCTGTAAGTGTCTAGCAGTCCGATTGAGGACTGCGCAACTTATTCAAACGCCTCAAAAACGAGGCCCGTTCGCTACCGACGAAGTATCAAAAGGCCATCGGAAAAGTGAGGTGGAAAGTCTGGTCTCCTCTGATGACCTCACATAAACACTTGGATGTTGAAAAGAGTTTCTTAAACGTAGACGGACCTAGCTTTGACCATTCAAGAAGAAGGAAAAATCGGAGTTGAATGGCCACTTTCCTCCATACAGCTGTAAGTGATGGAGGTTTACCTAGCGATCGACTTACACGGGCCAGCCAAAGTTCTTTATTAATGAAGGCGATCGCCAGAGCTAGGTCCGGTTTCAATACCTCGCCGGTGGAATCGTTAATGAAGAAGCGCACAGACTGATACGAAAAATGCCCCAGCCCGTAGTGCTGCTTCAAACGATCCCAGATCGATTTTGCAAATGGGCACTCGTAGAAAATATGGCTGACCGTCTCGTCAGCGCCGCAGAACAGACATCCAGCAGACTCGATGTTGTGTAAGAGAGTGAAATCCGTGATGCAGCAGTCGCCATTGGTAATTAAATAATGTACGCTCAAAAGCAAAAGATTTCAGTAGCTTTAGGACTGCTGCCCACGGATAACTAGGGAAGAAATTAAGGATGTCAGTTTTCTCCCCTGGGTCGGACTGCTGGAAGAACCACAATAGACGTAATGAGCCCCACTCTTGTGGATCCAGACGGTGCAACATGGGCAAAAAAATTACAATATCGATGGTAAATGTCTTGTACAGGTTTGGTTGACGATGATAAGTAACCACTGGCAACAAGGGAGGCAATGGAAGCCTATTCACCTTGAAGAAAAAACGTAGATGCGAAAAAACAAAATTTGCCCACATGGGGGGAGGAAAAAGGAATACCCGAATCATTGCAGCCAGTCTGGCAGAAATCAGATATCGTTTGATATCGGGTAAACCTAAGCCACCTCTCTCAAACGGGGTAAATATGAATGAGGCTCGAACTGGATGACGTTGCTGAGCAGACATTCCCCACACGCAGCTCACCATCGCACTACGCAGTCTCTGAAGATCTTTGTAAGAAGGCAAGGTGAATAGGCATTTAGATGTTAACACTGGAAGCACATGCGTCTTTATAAACCTCACCTTGACAAACATTGAAGTTGGAAACCGAAAGTTTCTGTCAAGGCGAGTGATGCACTTCTCCATCACTTGTTGCCAGTGCATAGAGTCCATAGTCGGTAGGAAAGAGAAGACATATCCTAGCACTACGATTCGGTCACACCATGTTATTGGGAAAGTTTTAAGATAGTCCACAGTCCAGTTCCCAATAGCAATACCTTTAGACTTGACGAGGTTGATGGAACTCCCCGTCGAAGTACTAAAGCGGTCAAAGCTCTCTTTATAGATGCTCAAGGAATATGAATCGGACGCAAAAAGCACTACGTCATCTGCATAAGCCAGCGTCTTGATGTTTATGGATGCAGCTGGCAGATCATATCCTCGAACATCTTGGTGGCGATTCAAAAACTGTAATAATGGTTCCAGGTAAAAAATGTACAGGAGGGGGGATAACGGACACCCATGCCTGACACCTTGGAAGATGTGGAACCATTAATCGCCACGCATGATGTGGCCGAATCGTAGAGTACGGAGATAATCGTAGCGAAGGCCCGAAGACGAAGATGACGGAACACTTTAAAGAGAAATAAGTGATTCACTTTGTCAAAAGCCTTCTCTTGGTCAAGGCTTAACACAGCAAGAGTTTGATGGCGTGCACAGGCTTCCTCCATCACACACCGAATGGTGATTAAATTGTCTGACATCCTGCGGGATGGAATGGAGCAGGATTGTCCGGGGTTGATAAACTCGTCGGCGAAAATTTTAAGTCTTGATTGGAAAACGCCAGTGAAGACCTTATAATCCGTGTTAAGAAGGGTTATAGGCCTCCACTGAGTGACGAGCTCTGGATTCGGCACTTTAGGGAGCAGGATGATTTTCCCCACAGTGAACTCTGATATGATGGAGGAAGGATCTTTGATGACTGAATTCAGCACTTGAACCAAGAAAGGGCCAAGAAGTTTCCATGTCGCATTGTAAAAGGAGTATGGAATGCCATCCATACCCGGGCTGGACTGATAACGACCCCGTCCGCTGATAGGAACTTCTTGACTTCGTCTTCGGTGAAGGGACGTGTAATGAAGGCATCGGAATCCTCTGAAAAAGGTCGTAGTGTCTCAATCCAATTTTCCGTGGCATCTGATGGGAAGATTGGGTGACTAAAAACAGATGAAAAGTGGGAGTGGAAAGCTGATAAGATATCAGAATTAGCATCCACTTCCCTACCTCCCACTATTAAACGCCGACATTTTTTAACGTTGGCTCGTTGTCTCTCCTCAGCGAATGCGGCCGATGACATGTTTCTGACGTCAGCAGCCCAGGTAAGTTTGGCGCTGCGCCAGATGCTTTCCGGATCATCAGAGCGTTGATTTCGCTCTTCACCTGACGAATATCGGTCGCAAACTCCTCCTTCGGGGTGGAATTTCGGAGAAGCCAGAGAATTTCTTGGAGCATAAGGAGATGACGACGGCGGCGCCTCGTCGCATCAATCCCAATCTTCCTAAAAAAACGTTTGATTTTGTCTTTAAAAACAAGCCACGAAACAAGAGTAGGAGACGCATTGTGGAGATGCTTTTCCACAAACCGAACAAACATTCCCCAGTATTCCTTGTTGTCAAGCAGAGAAACATTCAGGAACCAGTTTTTATTAAAAGCACGACCCGTGGGAACAGCTGAAAATGGAGGTTTCCATGACCACATGATGGCACTGTGGTCAGAGAAAGAACAAGGAATAACCTCCATCTGTCCAGGTGAGTCAGCAAAAGCATTATCGATCAAAAATAAATCGAGTCTAGATGACACAAGAGGTCCTTGATGGTAAGTGAACCCCGGATTGTTACTTTGTGGATGGTGTGTCCATAGATCGAATAATGCATTTTGCTGACATAAATGATGCACATGTCCAGACGAAAAGTTGTTATCATCGTCTGGATGGCAGTTGAAGTCGCCACCAATCACCACAGGCATAGCAGAACACAAATAAAAGTTAATATCGTCGAAAAACGTCCGTTTCGCTGCTCTTCCACACGGCGCATATACATTAAGCAATCGGAAATTCACACCTGATGATAAAATGTCTAACGAAATTACTCTGCACTCGCAGTCATAAATACAGTTCGACATCTGGATGGAAGGGTTAAACAACCCCTTGTCCAACAGGTGAAGATGAGTTTATAAAGAATTGCGCACTAGGAAATTGACTGCGAAGGCAGGTAGATTATAACCTTTCTGCGTGGAAGCTAATTTAACCTCCTGCAGAAGAAGGATATCTGGCCTGTACAGAGCAATAAAAGTTAATAAAACCGATTGCTTAAAATAGGAACCCAAGGAACGTATGTCCAGCGAGATGACCTTCATTCAGAGGATTTAGGTGGAAGAAGCTGACCTAATTTCGATGGAGGCTGGTCCTTCTTAGCTGAAGTATGAGGCTCAGCAGTCCGTCGAAGCGGTGAGCGCGTCCGATGAGAGGAACTACGGTGGCTACTGCCGTCCCTGTCAGACGATGATGATGCCTTCTTGTCCCTTCTGCTACGATGTCGGTTTTTCTTCTTACGGAGGGACTTGCTCTCCGTACGCCCTTCCGGCTGTGTTGATGTGGAGATAATCGCCGTTGGAGCCGAAGACGACACAGGAAACACTGAAGGAAGATGGGTGACACCCACTGGCTGCGACGCTGATAGAGACGGAGGAGGGAGAGCTGGAAATTCCTCCTCTACAGGCGTCGAAACATCACCCAATGGGGCATCAATGTCTTCCTCTGCAGAGACCACATCCTCACCCAACACGACGTCGCTTGTTGGCTGAAGCAGGGACGTATCCTCAGCAACCTCTGAAGATGAGGCAGTGATGATGGTGGCACTAACTCCTGCTCGTCTTCAGGTGAAACGGCCCGCGACGTATGAGGAGTAGACACGGGCTGGATTAATCGTTGTGGCTCTGCATCCTGATCCATGGATGCCATCTTCGGTGACAGAAGAGGCGTTGACTTAACTGCTGCGGCACTGCTGTCAATCTTCTCCGGGCAACGATGGCATTTGCCCACCATGCGCGCACAATTCGCACACTTGTTCAGGAGTGGGCAATCTCTCCTGACATGAGAAGATTTCTTGCAGTACCAACAGCACTGCCTCATTCCCTTATAATACACGAAGACACGTTCTCCATGTAAAATAAGGGAATCTGGAATGTCCTTGTCCAGCCTCATATCGAAATATATGTCGCCGTTCTGGAGTCGGGGAGTAGCTGGGTGGTCGGGACGGAAAATACTGAGCACTTCCCCAAACTCCGACATAAAATTTCGGATATAAGCCGTGGACAACAACTTGACTGCACTCTGAGAATAACCTTTCACTTTTCCCTCTAGGTTCTTTTCCAAATTTTTCTATCATTTTATTTTTAAATTCTTCATACTCATTTATTGCTGCCATAGCCTGATCTTCCCGACAATAAAATTGAGCACTGCCTTTGAGCTTAATTTTCGCTATATTTAATTTTGCTGCTAGTGTCCAATTACATGCAGTTGCAATTTCGTCAATTCTCTGAAAGAGTAATGCAGGAACAGTTGATCCATCATAGGTGTTAATTTCACCTGCTAACGCGAAAGACTGATGAGCTATCTTTACTTTTCAATTTTTTACCGCGAATTTTAAATATACCTCCCTTATTATCTTGCCTGGTCTTTAATGCAATTAGAATTCTAATTTAATCTGTTCAAACATGCAATTTACCTATTTCGTTTATTTACCCAGTTTTCCCAACTATTCCTGTAAATCTAATAGCAAATATCCTGTCGGCTGCGCCAAAATGTAAGGTTCGCTGATGCCTTCACATAAATGTGATGACCAGGGTTTATGATATGAATTTAAATGCCTAATTAGGGAAATTCGACTGCGCCATTAATTTTGATTACAAATTAAAATATTAGACCCAAACTACATTTATTATTATTTCTCCGCATTTTCGGTTCGTGCCAGGAAAGACTTTTAGGAAGCATAAACAACTCATTCAAACAATAACAAATCAATTTATTCTAAGAAAGAAATGGATAATTAAAAGATACATAATACTGCTATTTTGAATGTTAATAAAGAACCAATAAATCCTAGCCAATAAAGATGATAATCCAATAAAATAGCATTAATCCCATCTACCTATCAATTCAACCATATCAAAAGAATACGCATTTTTGGCCATAGGGAAACAAAGCATACCTGCACTGATATCGACTGGTCGTACGTCTGCGTTGTGGATCTTGCTTCCGTCTGGGAATGGAATCTTTGTTACTTTCGTAACATTTTCTTACTTCTGGGCATCGCGAATGAGCGGGGCATAGTAAACTTATATTTAAGGGTCATTGTTGAAGCAAGGTCGTGCATGGTTTTACTCGTTAAAAAGACCTCGAAATCGAGCGAACAAAAGAAAATCTATGTGACGTAGATGAATCATTAAAAATGTAAAATAAAATAATTTTGAATATCTCTTGCCGAAATTCTAAAGGACAGCTGGGTAGACTGCAATAGGTTTTGCAGGAAATTCTAGATTACCAAGATCCATGGCCCAGTTATGCTGCGTCCAGGACTCGGACAGAGTTACTAATCAAAAGCCGCTAGTCTATCAATGATACACGCCTCATCTCTGGTGAATAGACTCACTTTCCTCTCTCGGGTTTGCATAGTTAAAGGAGGCTGGAAGCGTTCAAGAATCACGTGACAATCTTATGACGTCACATGCTAAATCTGAGGGGTCATTTAGATGGGTCAATTTGAGTTCATTTGGGCCTCCTTCCCCTCCATCCCGTCTGCCTGTCTGTCTGCATCTTAAGAGTCCCCGAGACCGCTTGGGTCACTGGCTTAATAGCTCCAAGCAATTAAGGTGTCTTCCCACACATTCCAGATAATAATTCTGCCTTTTCCTTCTCTTTATTCAACCCTGATGGTTCGTTTGTATAGGGTTGCACTGCTTTCTTAAAATATGTAATATACTTCCAAAGAATATTAATGGATTCGGGAAAGTTGCTTTCTGCTCGGTGAATGCCGATAGATCATCGGAAGATGGACATCAACCCTGTTTCTCACAAAGGAGAAGGGAAACCAGATGTCTGGCTGGTCATAACTAATTAATAGGAATCGTTCATCCTGCAAACTAAATGAAAAAACTTATAGATCCTAACTTAAGTTTCCTTTAGAAAAGGTTTTAATAAAACATATCCGAATTAGTAATAATCTCTCCATTAAATGCAAACATTATGATTTTAATAATTTAAGATAAAACCTGAGGACCAATGAATATTCTGCATAATATTACTTATTTTAGATAATTGGAATCTAAATATTCTAAATGCAATTTCCATAGTTTTGCTAATTTGCATATTATTCAGTGTGATCTCACAACTTCCATAAGACATAATTTTTCCCTCCCTTGCATTTGAGCCCCTTAGGCTTTGCCCTCTCCTAGGTCCGCGGCTGTGATTTGGCTTCCGGATTTGATCCAAGTTTGGTTTTTCCAAAGCAATAATACTAATAATAATAATAATAATAATAATGCGTACATTTTAGTTGCTACGCGGCCTTTTTCAGCAAGACCCTTTAGATGCCTGCGTAGCGACCGAAATGTACATTCATATATATTAATTCTTTTGTGGAAAAGCAGTTTGTTTTGTGTCTCCTATTGATAAATCTTAAGCTATTTATTCTATTTAATGATAATGATTGTTTTGGGGTTCAGACAATGTTTTTTGACCTAGTGCTAATTATAATTTCGAGTAAAGTTTAATTTGTTAAGAGTGAAAAATTTGCATTCTTTTTATAGTATCAATTCTAAATTCAAATTTCTTTTTCTTCCTTTTTTTTAATGAAAACTTTTTTTAGTGTTAACATCAGCCTTGGCATATCAACGTAACGATCTCAATAAGTTTCCTTTTATCCATTACTGTGTCAAACGCTTCGATGACATGAACACCTGTTACAAAACTCACCATCGCCTCCCAAGCGCGTGCAATGAAACGTAAAGTTTATTTTAAATAAAAGATAGAAAATAAAAGAATGCAACTTTTTTCTATTGCACTGACTAATGAGTGCGCTCTTCTGCCTTCGAGTAGATTCCCGGTGTCCTCATGTGTGGAGAACTCTTGTCGCATGTACTCGTGCAGGGTGGCGGAAGTACTTATCACTTACACCGAAAACCTGCGGAACTTCTACTTGAAGTCTGACTCAATTTTATGCGAGCAGGATAACCTCTTGAAAAGTGAGTATCCCTTCCATTTGCCAACGTTTCGTTCACATCATGTTTGGGATCATTTATCCACAAACCATGTGGTCAAGTAGAAGGGAGGGGAGGGGGTAAGGAAGTGATCACCTTTGACTACTTGGGGGGGTGGGGGGGATAAAAAGTAGAAGACAAAGTGGTCTTTAGGAAACGGATCAACGGATGTTATCAAGCAAGATGTTTCGTCACACTTCAGAGTCACTTTTGGTCACTTTCATGTCATCTCATTCAATCGCCACATTCACATCGTCCCGGAATCAATTTGTCACTTAGTCGACTCGACACATTCAGGTCATCACATTCAAGCCGCCATATTCACTTTGTCCTAGGATCGTTTGGTTACTCAGTCGATTCGGCACATGCAGTTCATCACATTCACTTCGTCCCAGATCGTTTTGTCTCTCAGGAGACTCGACAGATTCAACTCGTCCCAGAATCATTTTGCCACTTAGGTTAGGATGTTGTGTTTCAGAGGATTTTTATATAAGAAGTGATAAGTCAAAGGAGCAAATTAAATAGCATATTTTCGTTGAAAACTGGAACGTAGATGTCAGCATTGCTATACAGGATGAGTCAAAAGTCGGTTACCTCCTTCCTATCTTGGACACCAATGTAGTTACGAAGATTCCAATACAGGAAATGAATAGGAACTTGAGTATGCTCTACCCGATGGAGCACCTTTCATCATCTCGAATATGCAAATTAGGACACATCCAAATTTTATCTCAAAAACCGTAAGAGATACACAAAAAATTCCAATTGCACATTTGTTCAACAGAAAATTCCAAAAAAAACAAAAAAGTTCGCCAAAATCCGATGAGCGGATCACCCTCATTGCAAGCTCTGCAACAGGACAATTGGCTCTTCTACTGTTTGTTGCTTACAAACAGTCATCTGATGCAAAGTAAGTCTTTCCATCAATCCAGATAGTGTTCAATGTGATGTCCACTTGGACCATAGCATAATTCCGCACGACATTTCAACGATGCCTGGTTGTTGCATGATAATTTTGCCTCGCCTCACCAAAGCAGAGGACCATGTCGATCATTTCCTGGTTGGTGTACTGTGCCATCTTGCTTTGGTCTGATTTTTTCTCAGCTTCAACATGCCTTTTTATACCAATTGCACAGGAAACTGGTGACTTTATGGTTAATTGTGGAACTTTCAGGATGAGGATGGTGCATGAAATAATTTGCATGCTTGGCAAATGGTATTCAGAAGAAAAAAACACTTGGTGGTTACTTCCGAGACATGAACCCAGGATCTTTGGACTCTGTTGCTCTTATTTCCTCCTATGGCCACTCATTACTTGCCTCAATCTTGACAGGAATCAAGGTTTTAATGTTGCAGAGCTTGCAACGAGGATTGTGGGTAATCCGTTCATCGGATTTTGGTGAACTATGTTTTGTTTTGTTTGGAATTTGCTGTTGACCAAATGTGCAATTGGAATTTTTTGTGTATCTCTTACGGTTTTCGAGATAGAATTTGGATGTGTCCTAATTTGCATATTTGAGATGATGAAAGGTGCTCCATCAGATAGAGCACCCTCAAGTTCCTATTCATTCCCTGTATTAGAATTTGCGTAACTACATTGGTATCCAAGATAGGAAGGAGGTAACAGACTTTTGACTCACCCTGTAATTTAGACGGTTTGTTATTAATGTTAGTAGTGCGTACTGCCATTCCACAGACGGGGCTCGCATTTTTCTAGGACTCTTCATGATAAGGTGACTATAAATATTTAATAAAACATACTAATATGGTAACTGCAAATATACGTAGTAAAGTCGAAAATATTTTAATGTACATTGTGGTCTATTCTCGATTACCTTACATGTATATGGTTTTTGTTAATACCTTCGAGCATAAAAACCTTCAATTTTTATGCTCAAAAGTTTGTTAAAACCTATTTTCAGGTTCGCATCCGCAGAATTAGAATATCATTGCATGTAAGCAGGGCTGGATTTCCATTTTTTGCGCTTATGGGCCCGATGAAATCTCGTCCGCCGGCTCAAAACTTAGCTGCCCCACAATTTTGCCGCTCAGGGCCCGGTCCCCTTTGGCCCTTGCTTAAATCTGGCCCTCATGTGAGATTAGAAGATTTGTTATCTTACATATGCAGTATATTGTTACACATTTTGCATTGCAGTATTTGGAGTATGTTCTTCTTATGTAATTTGTGATATTTAAATTATTTCCTATTAAGCATGTGATTTTATTTTCTAATCTCTTTAATCGATTCTATATTTTGATGGTGAACATTTGTAGAAAACCCCAGCGGATGATATATAAAAATAGAATTAAGTACCCATTTGACGTAACCGAATCATATATAACTGTATTTTGAATAGGTATCCGTGTTTTTCAGTCGCCCGTATTCACTCTCTTAATTTTTTAATGAAGATAGGAAATGCTTCGATGGCACTTCCTTCATATATAAAACGAAATAATTTTATTCCTTAAGTAATGTATGTCTTTTTGTATTATATTTCAAAAAGAAATTAAAAGTTTACTTTTTAAACTATCGTTTCATCTGGTTACTTTATTAAAAATTAATTAAATACAAATTAAAGGATGAAAAAATAAGAGTGTAAGGGTGATGATCTGACGAAACGAGTGTATCGACTGAGTATCGAAATAAATGTGACGAGCTGAATGTGTCGAGTCGATTTTGTGACAAAGTGATCCTGGAACGAAGTGAATGCGACCATCTGAACGACACTATATGGATGTGACCACTTGATTGTGCCCAAAAGTGACTATGACGAAATGAAGTGTGACGAAACGAACAGGAACCCTTTTTAATACTTGAAAAATGCAGGGGGTGACCCAATGGCCATGCGGTTTAGAGGAAGGGATAAAGATTTTCCATATTGTAGCCACAGAGAGGAGGTTAAAAAAATGCTATTTTTAGGACACGTTGTTTATGGATGATCCCTTTCGTACGCAAGTGAGAAAGTCAATGACGAGCGATAGCAATGAATATACCGTTTTTTTTTCTTACAGGTTTCAATGAGAACCAACCGTGTTGGGAACTGGCTAGGTATGGAGTGACCAACATACTGCTTGGCAATTCGGGGCTCTTCGTCTCACGCGAAGAGTGCAAGTAGGAAGCACAATTTTTTTACTTTAAAGAAAATCTTATTATGAGGGGTGTTCAAATGAAAAGGTACGAAACGACACTGTGGGTATAATCGAATTCTTTATTCAAAGTAATCACCATAGGCCTGAACACAACTATCCCACTGTTTCGCGAGCCGAAGGATTCCCTGTTCCCATAATTGCTGTGGCTGTGACAGTAGCCAGTCCTCTACTGTGTCCGTCGTCCGAGTTGAAGCGCTTCCCTTTGAGGTGTTTATTTTAGCGGACCAAACAGATGGAAGTCGCAGGGCGACATGTCCGGGCTGTAGGGCGGATGCTGAAGCTGCTCCCACTTGTGACATTGGAGACGTGTGGACGAGCGTTATCGTGGAGCACAATCTCACTGACTTGTCGGATACGCAGTCTCTCTCGTACACTGATGGCCAATGTTTACCATTTAACAAGTTTAAAGCAATTACACAGAAAAACTATACTTTAATTACAGTTATTAAATACAAAATGAATGTTTATTACCCTCTTTTGGGTGTCATCATCTAAACACAGGCAAAAGGAAAAAATAAAAAAGGAAATCATCAATGACAAAAGTATTCACACCCCGTAACGTAATAATTAATATGGCCCCCCCCCCCCCTTTTGCTTGAATTACTTCTTGTAAGCGTTTAGGCATGCTGTGGACAAGTCGTTTGCACAGTCCAAGATCAAGTTTTGTCCATTCCTCCATGAAGTATTGCTTCAGTTGTTAGAGATTAGATGGTTTTCGCTCTCTTGCCATTCTCTTCAATCCACACCATAAATCTCTCGATAGGCCATGGTTCAAGAAGCTTGATTTTCCTGGACTTCAAATATGCTTTAGATGACTTGGATGTGTATTTGGGATTGTTGTCGTGTTGGAAAAGGTTTTGTCAGCAAAGGGGGGTCATGTTTTTCTGAAGGATTTTCTGGTAAACATCAGAGTTCATTGCTTTACTAATTCTCCAGGTCTTGATGCACTCATACAACCCCACAGCATGGCTCTCACCTCCATGTTTAACAGTTGCAGTTAAGCAATCGTCCTTAAGCTCCTCACCAGGAAATCGCCAAACATATTCTCGCCCATCACTACCGAACAAGTTAACTTTGGTCTCATCTGACCAAGCAATGTTTTCAAAGTAACGTATGGGTTTTTCAAGCAGTTGCTTGGCAAATTGCAAACGATTTCACTTGTGTATTGCTTTTAAAAGTGGCTTCTTCTTGGCAATGCAATCATGGAGAGCAAGATGGTTTAGATGACGTCGAAGAGTTCTGCTGGAAACATTCAGATGGCCAGCATCACATAATTGTTTAGCTACAGATGCTGGTGACAGCTTAGCTGAGAACAGTCCGTTTAATTATGCGTTTTGCTCGAACAGTCACTTTTGATGTGTTAAACTTTTGGGAACTTGATTGGGAACCAGTTATGTTAAACTTTTTTCATAATGTCTCGTACTGCAGAGATTGGTAATGTCAATTTCTTGGCTACTGTCTTTTATCCATCGTCCTTACTGTGGAATTTAATCACAAGTTCACGTATTACTAAGGAATGTTTTTTGCTTTAGCCGTTTTGGGTATACTCTTAAAAGCTTTCTTATTTCTCTGTCTAAAGAATATATATACTCAAGATGACCTCTACCTTACCCCTCAAGAATAAGGCTGAGCCAAAATTTACATAAATTTACATCATTCAGATTCTAAGCAGAGGTTGCATCCACTTTTGCATAGGATGTGGATTCTTTTGTCACTGATGATTTCCTTTTTTATTTTTTTCTGTGTTCAACTTAGGACACCCAAAATAGAGTAATAAACATTAATTTTGCATTTAATAGATGTAATTACATTACACTTTTTCTACGTAATTGCTTTATACTTCAATTTCAAAAATTCACACGGGTACGAATACTTTTGGCCGTCAGTGTATACAGCCACCATCCGGCGATGAACATCGGCCGGTTTAACCCCTTCCGCAGTCAGAAATCTGATAACGCATCTCTGCTCCTCACTCGTCAAATTTTTCAAAGTGAACGCCATGATTTCCTCACACGCATAAGTACGCACTGCCGCTTCTATTGGACGGAATCACAACTGTTTGATTCTCTCCTGCGCATGCGCACAACCACGCCGGACAATACATTCTCTTCCCTAGAAGTCGCACTACGTTATCCGAAAGCGGCATAGTCAAATTCCAACCGGTTTGGTTTTTACGACGTTTCGTACCTTTTCATTGGAAGACCCCTCGTATGTAATGAACAGTGTAACTTACCGAACTTAGATCCACGCAAAGTTTGTAATTTCCTTCAGAGAACTATCGTTCAGGAGGAAACCTTCGGTTCTACTTTCATTACGTATTTGAAAGCTTACTTAACAAATGCAAGTGTCACGTAATATGCAATGGAAAATTTTTAAATGCGTAACAAAACTGGGAGAAATGAAGAGGGCAGAGTTAAACAAAACAAAGAAAAAAAATCATCATTTAATTGGGACACAATTCGGAACAGTACACTTCACTTCTTGTGAGGATAAGTTTGTCAAGTAATAAATAAATAATTTCCAAATCTTGAGCTGGCCAGGTGGCCGAGAAGGTTAGGGCGTAGGCTTTCTAGCTCTCGAGTCCGCCTGGCCGTGGGTTCGAATCCTGCCGTGGGCATGGATGTTTGTGTTTGTCCCGGGCTGCGTACAGATATAACTTGTGTAAAAGGCGCAAAATGACTTTAGTAGTCGACGCCTTAATTTCTAGACCCCCCCCCCCTCAAATCTTGAAATGTAGAAAACACGGCATAAACGTGTTCGCCGTGCTCTTAACGATGAAACCCCCGAAGTCAAAATTGGGCTATGTAGAATTCTGGTAGGCGTATGACGTTATCATGTGAATGGCACTATAAAATATGAAATTTTGTAATACGCAATAAGAACCAAACAAATTTAGCAGTTAAGTCGACGAAGGCGGGTAATCTCAATAAGCAATTAAATGTCCTCTGCAGACAAAACCTCTTAGTCCCAATGGAAAGATTCACAAACATAATCCAAAGTAATTATCTGTTCCAGGGCGATGGTTTGGATCATATCATAACAGCTGTTGATAGGAGCCTTGAAATCTACAACGTTCTGAATTTGCGCCGGAGATGACAGATTAAAACAATTACCTAAATGTAGTCGTGGGAAGCATTCATTAATGAAGAATCAGCGTTCTTAACTTGGGCGACCTTCATATTTTATAATGTAGCTACTTTGTCCATGTTTACTTCCCTCCATTTGCGCTTTTTTCCAGAGCATAATCTTTCTTTCGCTTTCCTCGGCATCCTTCCTTTTCTGGTTTAACCGATTTTTAGCATACAGGTCAGCAATCAATCCTACATTGAGGTCGTACTTCTGCTGCTCCCCCGCAAGTCTATTATCCAGTAATTTATTGTCATGCCCGCTCTTTGAGAGTAAAAATACAGAGGGTTGAGTACGTTACAAGTAAACGATTTACATATGCAAATTCTCCAGCCACGTGATTGACAGGGCTATGCGGTCGTAAGGAGTTATAAAGGGGACATCGCTTCATCATTCTTAATCGTTGTACAAACGCTAACTGCGAGAATGCCGCCAAAAATCAACAGATATTGGGAAGGATATATAAATGCACTTTCCGACGCGAAGTGGTCCTATTCCATGATTATAAAACAATGCAAATCCAGGGGTCTCACCATTTCGAAGGCAGGAATCTGTAACATACTAAATAAAAACAGAAAAACCGCAATACCAGCAACGTTGGACGAACCTGGACCCTCAAGACAACGACCCACTCCAAGCAGAACACCGGAGGTTGTAGCCGAAGTCAAGCGTCTCATCTCTGTAGAAAATCCCAAAACTCAAAGGGCTGTCGCAAATAAGGTAGGAGTATCACAGTCAACGGTATCCACAAAAATTTCCGACTGGTTAAGCTGCGTGCCATACGTCCAAGTCAACGGTCGCCCATTTGCGAACACTGGAACAGGAGACGGGCATACATTCAATTCTCCTTGAAGACATAGCCGTGAAATCTCCAGACACATCCCCCATGGATTATTGCGGCTTTGGACTGCCGAAACGCGCCCTTGGAAGTAGACGATCCTATACATTGGACGATCTATGGAAAACCTATGAAGAGGGGTGGGCACAGATCGTCTTATTGAATGGAAACTGCGATGCAGAGCCATAGTTTGACACCGTGGGCACCAGATGGAACATCACCGAACATGGCGACGGGGTTTCTCATAGATTATGAAACTTGCAAATCGTTTAGTTGCAACGTACTCAACCCTCTGTACTTCGTCCGGTAATTTTTATTTATGACGTGACGGCAATTCACTCTAACATGCTGAAATATGAATAAGATAAGATTTCACCTAATTTAGATGCTCAATAATACAACTAAGCAACAGTAACAGCTTTCCTGCAGTAAATCTTTCAAATCATTTGGAAGCAATATTGTTAAACAGCTGAGACTACAAGAAAGCTAGAAAAATAACACGATTTTGATTTTATCCTATAAAATTTTGGTATGAGTACTCTTCATATGAGTACAATCTTTGTTTTGTTTTGTTTTTTTGTCTCAAGTTCATTTAGTTCTTTTTCTTTCGATTCTGGTCCTGTAAAGAGTTTTTAGCAGCTCTCGACTACTTCTCTTAAAAAAAAGCATCTTATATGTCACGTGCAAAAGAAGAGACGGTGTGTAAATAAATAAAGTTTAATAATTCAACAGAAAATTACGTAAATTACACAGCTGATCATCAGATGCCAGCTTCAGTTTCAAAACCATTCAATCAGAAACAACAATAATAAATACAATGTAAGAAAACGGGATCTTGAGTTGCCAGGGTTACGTAGCCTTTGCCTTTGTAGAGAATTTTGAAGTGGTTGGCCGAATAAAACAACTGGCGGATAGAGGACGCGCTCTTTCGAACTTGAAGCGCAGTGGACGAAACATAATATTACTGTGGAACAGCAATAATAAAGCACAAAATTAGAAACACTGATGATATATCACCCATAATCACTTCTAACACTGAACAATATGGCACAAAGTAAGACCATAGCCTAATAATACCAAGTCTGTACACTCTGGGGTTTCCTTTGATTCCTGATTTCCATCTGCGCATGCCCAGCCACCTAGCGGACGGCCCCACAATAACGTTTGAATTAGATCGCGTGTATCAAGATCCCTTATGAGCTCTTGCGTGTATTTATCAAGAAACTTCGCTTTAACTTTCCAATCACAATATATTACGGCTTCTTCTTTTTCTTTCTTATAAATAAGCAAGCTATAAACTAATTCTTTTTCGGATGTTTAAATATTTTG